>AP025043.1:18719455-18760525 GCA_036186865.1 Eustoma russellianum | reverse complement strand
CGTGCACCTGGGGAGGGGATACAAGTGGGCTGGAAATTTTGGGGATTTTGGGAGGGGTGCTGCCGAGGTAGGGAGGGTTTATTTGGGATGGAGGTGTTTGTGTGTGTATATCTAGGTATATATATAGATTTAGGTTACTATAATCCTAATCTGATTAGGTTTTATCTTTAATTAAAATTCTATCATTTTCTTATTATTTTCCTAGTGTGTTTAGGATACTAGAGTTTGATTGATATTTTTCTTTCCTTCTTTGTTTTTTTGCCGTGTATGTGTGATTGTTTAATATATAAATATATATGTTTTGTTATTTTCCTGCCGTGTGTGTGTGCAATATATATTTATATATTTTGTATGTTGTCTTTTTGCTGTGTGTGCATGCGAAAGTAACTATCATATATCTATATTTTGTTTAGGTGTTAACGTGTGGGTTTCTGTGTAAATCATTTATATATTTCATTTTTGGTTTTCATCTCCTACCGTGTGCATATGTATAATATGTATATATGTATTTTATACACTAAACAAAACTAAGGGTCATAACAATGTATGTATATATGTTAAATGGCCCAAAAGGCACGGGATGTAACATGGACAATCAGAGAGAACAATCCAAACCCTTGAGGATATGCTACGCGCTTGCATTCTTGATTTTGGAGGAAGCTGGGATAAAAGTCTTAAGCTCGTTGAGTTTTCTTACAATAATAGCTTCCACAGATCCATCGGAATGGCACCTTATGAGGCATTGTATGGACGAAAATGTCGATCCCCACTATATTGGGATGAAATTAGAGATAAGATCTACGCAGGACCCGACATTGTTGAGCAAACACGAGAGAAGGTAAAGTTAGTCCAACAAAGACTAAGAGCAGCGCAAGATAGAACAAAGATATGGGCAGATGAAAGAAGGAGACTTTTAGAATTCCAAGAAGGAGAGAAAGTCTTTCTGAAAGTTTCTCCGACCAAAGGAGTTAAGAGATTTGGCATCAAAGGAAAACTAAGTCCAAGATTCGTTGGACCTTATGAAGTGCTTGAGAAAGTAGGCGAGGTTGTGTACCGCTTAGTGTTGCCACCATCCCTTTCTCAGTTACATGATGTATTCCATGTTTCTCAACTCCGTCGATATGTATATGACCCAAGCCACATCCTTGAAGATCAACAGTTGAAGGTTGAAAAAGATGTAACTTATGAGGAGGAACCGTTAAGGATAATTGATCGGAAAGAGAAAGCTTTAAGGAAGAGATCCATACCCATGGTGAAGGTACAATGGAAGCATCACTCGGAAGAAGAAGCCACATGGGAAACGGAAGAAGATATGAGGAGTAGATACCCCCATCTTTTTGACTAGTTCCGAAGTTTCGAGGACGAAACTTATGATAAAGGGGGGAGGATGTCGTACCCCAACGATCATGTACGTGAAAACTATGAATATAAGACGGAATGAAAGCGACAATTTCTTTTAGCGCGTGTTACTTAAGTCAACTTAACCCTCCTTACTTAATTATTCTTGAGGTGATACCAAGCCAAATTAAATAAGGGAAACTTCAAGAAAGTAGTACATGAAATATAGAGTTATATAATCCATACACACCACTATGTATGTATGTGCGTGTATATAATATATGCGTACGAAATGTATAAATACCTACATGCGTATACATAGGAGGATATATATATATATATGTAGTACACATGGCGTGTATATGTATGTATACATACATATGTTAATCTTAGAATATGATAAAATAAAGAAAACAATATAGTACATGAATTAAAATTACAAGAAATATCAAGTTGCCCAAGAAGCCCCAAAAACCCGGCCAAGACATGTAAGGGTTCTAGAATTCTCTAACCAATTTTATTAGTTAAAATAATTACTTAAAGTCTACTACACCATTAAGACAAGAAGTTATTATGGTGATTTCTTCACTTGGGTATATATGGACAGAGGGTACATATATACAAATAACACATATGCATTAATTGTAGATGTGTACATCACAGGTGTATATATGATGTGTAGGTAACCGTAGGTAAGTATTTGCATATACCTAATGCTTAAACATACATTTCCCAAGATCTAAGAACATACTACATGATGATCCCATTTTTGATATGAACATAAGTACTTAGTCTATGAAAATCCATGAGGGATCTAGGAAGAATACTTGCCTTGATTTACTTTCTTACTCTTAAATGGTGATTTCTTCACTTGGGTTTGAAGAACACACTTATCCTTCTTCTCCTTGATGTATACGGTTTTGGATGCCCAAAAAGGAGAGTTAGTGTACAACTTATGAAACTAATTATATGGAAGAATCAAACTTAAACTTTATAAAATTCTTACCTTACTTGCTTTTGTTTCACAAGCTACCACCTTCTTGAATCTTTCTTAGTTTGATGGAAGGTTGTTTATACTTAATATATGAATTGTATGTAGGTTAAAATGAGAAGAAATTTTCCTCCTTGCCTTGGTGATTCTCGGATGAGGTTGTAGAGAGGAGGAAGAAAGTTGTTTTGTTGAATAATGGAAAGAGAAGATGGAAGAAAGTGAGTAGTGGTTTAATAGGGTAGTGTAAAGAAGGAAAAGTGGAACAAAATTTGTCCCCTTTGAGAGCCAACTTTCGGCTGAGGGTATGAGGGAGGGTAGAAACCGATAGGTAGGGAAAAAAGAAAAAGAAGGTGTGGTGGGTGATGGGTAAAAGTAGAGTGTAGTACAATGATGATGAGAAATAATGTAATATTAAAGAAATTGTGGCATGTGAGGTTGAGGAGAAAAGTGAAATGAGGGATGGGAAGAAGGGGTTGGACCGTGGGTGAGGTTGGAAAAAGAAGAGAGAGAGTGTTTTTGTCTCATTGTATGGTTGGAAATAGTAAAAAGAAAATGTAAGAAATGTAAAGAGTGTGTAAGAGAAGATAAAGGGAATCTTTACTTTTGGGGGTAGGGGACGGTTGGGGACGGTTGTAGGGAGGAGAGAGGGAGGGGTTTGTCTTTTATTGCCATGTAGGATATAGTGGAAGAAAATGTGATAATGGTGTGTATTATAGTTACCATATCGGGTATTTTAATTTGGTTGGATTTATATCTACTAACTTATGTTGCTATGAACTAAGTTATTTAAGTACATTGTATGTCTGATATATTCATTAGCTAGTCCCATCCAGTATCATTATATCCGTTAACTTACCTTAAGGTTATTTTTATGTGTGTTTCTAACCCCGATATTTAATGTCGAGGTCTTTATTAATTCTAAATAGAATTTTAAAATTCCACTGAAATTTCATCAACATCGCGTTTGCGTTCGATTTTCATCATTTCCACTAGCCCGTGATCTCTGGTCGTAACATTCTCCCCCCCTTATAAAAAGTTTCGTCCTCGAAACTTAGGGGTTGTATGGATTTTGTCCTTAATGATTTAAATACTTAATTTCTAGCGTCATTTCTTAATTGTCTATGATTCAACTTAAAATTTGTCAACTTATGATGAAATTTTTCTAATTTCACAATTTTTGTATACTTCCTGTTAATCCGCTTAAATATGCTACAACTTCATATCTCTACGCGTTACAGTAACTTTTTATACTTATCGATTTTTCAGTCACTAACCCTAATCCGGTTAAGTCATATCAACTTAATTCTAGTCATGCCTATTCCGATTCAACTTATGCATACTAATTCCAATCAGATAGTCCGACGACTTTCTAAATTCATAATTTAGCTCCCAATGTAGCCTGACTCATTGTATCCTCATATCTATTTATATAATTGTACTCTTATCACTATGAATTTACATCCCTAATACGACTGACATCTTTGACCTACTCTGAAAATTTCTAATGTCATCGTCTTATTCATACGCATACTTGCCAAACTCTAATCATCGTAATTCTTATAAATCACTGCTTATAGTTCTACTACATATCATACCTTAATCAGTCTAAGAAATTCTATCACTATCTCCAAATGTTATCCCAATTAGAGCTAAACCTGAAATTATGGAGATTACAGTTTATAACTACTATGTTACTAACTAGAAAATAACATTGAGGTATTCTAGTGACTTGACTTGTACAATTGTCGGAAAGCCTAAACGACCTACTTATAATTCTAGTTTTCTTGTATCTGTCTAATACCGTTCTATTTCTCTTATACTACGGCTGTCGCTTTCATCTAAGATCGTTTCTTACGTCTATGATCATTTCTTAAATTCTAAGATCATTGCTTAAGTTCATGTCGTTGTTTATTTATGTGTCCGTAGTGGATCTAGAGCCATGCTCTGATACCAACTGTAGCGCCCCGCCCGAAACTAGGGTTCTGACTCAGTGCACCCGCCGTACTCTACTCCATAGAGTACAAAGCTTCGATACTATACATGTACATGTCGACATGAATAATGAATCGATAAGCGGAAGCAACATAACATAAACAAATCTTCATCGACATGCACTGTACTACATCATAAACTGTACAATCATCATATACAGAATACTGAAATAATATATCATACATCATAACCCGAAACTTAATGCCTTCGAAATAATCTCTCAGTATGCTCTTCGTTATCAATGGTCTATCTAGCATGTCTTCAACGAGCCTGTATATTGATACCTGTTATCTGAAAAGTTATAAATGAGGCAAGTATGAGCGATAGCCACCGACTTTTAATCGCTCAGCAAGTAGTCTTACCAGATACGACATGTGGATCATACATGGGGAGACGGGGTAACAAATCATAATACCATACATTTTGAGTATAATAAGCACGTCTCCTTTTTAACAAGTACAGTATCATATCATATCAATAAACTGCTGTAAACTGGAAGCAGGTAAATAAAGAAGATTTCAAAGCATACATAGCATAATAGCATCTCATTCTGCTTAATCCGTAATATCATACTACATCCATACTTAACTTCTAATCCATAACTTATACCATCTTCGCATATCTTACATGTACTACATTCTCATACTTAACACTACATTGTCCACTGTAGTGCTATCATATACTTAAAGACTTCTTAATCATAACCCTAAGGTGACATGATCATGACGTGATGCATAAAACATGACTTTTCATAAAATGACTTTTCGTAAACATAACTTTTCATAATCGTGACATGATTTTCATAACTTGCATAACATGACATATTCATAACTTGAAGACATAACATTTACATCATTGGCTATAGCACTTTTCATAAGAATAATAACACACGACATACCGAATGATTCCCCATATAGTACATGTGCGACATAACATCATGAATCATATGCACATGTGCTAACGGTGACGCATTACGACTGAGATCCCGTGTCCCAGACCCGGTGTTACACTCAGCCATAACGTAAACATGGGCCCCTGACACCTACCACTCCGGTCCCGATGTCAGGACAGCGCTTCAACATAACATAACATAATCATGATCATGACATAACATAACATATCGTGTCTCATCGGAATCATTCGTCTCGTGTTTATTATTCCTATGCATATGAACTTTTAAAAACATAAGATGTGACAACATAACTTTGCAAATCTTGTTTTCATGCAATGTGAGACTCGGTCAAATATGGGTATCTTGTCATACTACCACTAGTAACAGCACTCACTTAATTTTCTTCTTCATATCACAACTTAAACAAAATATCATTTTCACCTACAATAAGTACCATTCGGCCAATCATACTAAAACAGCCCCCTTTTTCTATTATCATCGCACAATAATTTGATAGCATCTATTCCATACGTGCATATCATAATTCATAACTTAAATGCCTACATCATGAAAATTTCTAAGTACTTTACATTTCATCTAAGATTTCATAACTTACATTTATCATAACCTATCTATGTTAGCATATATAACATGTAACATATCATGTACATACATTGTAAAAGTTAATAGTCTTATATTTACACATACATAAATATGGCCTATTTATGTTTCATACTTTTCATAACTTAATACATAATTTAAATACTTAACTTATTTTCATATCTTCATATATATAATGTATATACTATATATACTTAAGCATAACAAGTAAATCATTTTTACCTTAATTGGTCTATGGCCGAATACATATATATACTGGGTATACGTATACAAAACTTCTTAAGATATATAAAAAAACTTATTCATTTTCTTTTCTTAACATATTTGTATTTCATATATACATATGTATACAACATAGTCAAATCATTTTTTTTCTTATGCATATATACTTATTCTCAAAACAATATGTGCCTATGTCCCTTATATATATGTATATTCCATAATACACCTTTATAAATATAAAATCTTTATAAAGCCATTAAAACCACAACTACTATACAAAACCGAGACTTATGAGTGGTAAATACACTTATATTAACTTTATTGTATCATCCATGTATAATAGATATTTTATCATAAACATTTAAATATTCTTTTCCTAAAATAAAATCATTTATACCAAAAAAAATTCTTATTAATGCCGAAACTTATAAGTAATACATACATATATGTAGCATAAAATAAATCATTCATATCTTAAAGTTATACCCTTGCCGTGTATATATATATTGATCTTTACCTATAATAAGTTCTTAAAAACATGTGAATGCTAAGAAATATATAGTATGATGATCATTAAGATGGAAATCATCACCAAGTACCCTAAGTTACTTATTTTATATACTTTTCATTTGTACATGTTTAATTCTTTCCATTTATTCATAAATACTTACTCACATCATAAGGAGACGTATATGTATATAAATATGATATATACATTTGTAATGCACTTCTCCTATCTATAATCTCTTCACAATATATATACTAACCATATGTGTGGATAAAGCATTAATATATATATATATATATAGTATATACATATATGTACTACACGCATGTATGGACAGAGGGTACATATATACAAATAACACATATGCATTAATTGTAGATGTGTACATCACAGGTGTATATATGATGTGTAGGTAACCGTAGGTAAGTATTTGCATATACCTAATGCTTAAACATACATTTCCCAAGATCTAAGAACATACTACATGATGATCCCATTTTTGATATGAACATAAGTACTTAGTCTATGAAAATCCATGAGGGATCTAGGAAGAATACTTGCCTTGATTTACTTTCTTACTCTTAAATGGTGATTTCTTCACTTGGGTTTGAAGAACACACTTATCCTTCTTCTCCTTGATGTATACGGTTTTGGATGCCCAAAAAGGAGAGTTAGTGTACAACTTATGAAACTAATTATATGGAAGAATCAAACTTAAACTTTATAAAATTCTTACCTTACTTGCTTTTGTTTCACAAGCTACCACCTTCTTGAATCTTTCTTAGTTTGATGGAAGGTTGTTTATACTTAATATATGAATTGTATGTAGGTTAAAATGAGAAGAAATTTTCCTCCTTGCCTTGGTGATTCTCGGATGAGGTTGTAGAGAGGAGGAAGAAAGATGTTTTGTTGAATAATGGAAAGAGAAGATGGAAGAAAGTGAGTAGTGGTTTAATAGGGTAGTGTAAAGAAGGAAAAGTGGAACAAAATTTGTCCCCTTTGAGAGCCAACTTTCGGCTGAGGGTATGAGGGAGGGTAGAAACCGATAGGTAGGGAAAAAAGAAAAAGAAGGTGTGGTGGGTGATGGGTAAAAGTAGAGTGTAGTACAATGATGATGAGAAATAATGTAATATTAAAGAAATTGTGGCATGTGAGGTTGAGGAGAAAAGTGAAATGAGGGATGGGAAGAAGGGGTTGGACCGTGGGTGAGGTTGGAAAAAGAAGAGAGAGAGTGTTTTTGTCTCATTGTATGGTTGGAAATAGTAAAAAGAAAATGTAAGAAATGTAAAGAGTGTGTAAGAGAAGATAAAGGGAATCTTTACTTTTTGGGGGTAGGGGACGGTTGGGGACGGTTGTAGGGAGGAGAGAGGGAGGGGTTTGTCTTTTATTGCCATGTAGGATATAGTGGAAGAAAATGTGATAATGGTGTGTATTATAGTTACCATATCGGGTATTTTAATTTGGTTGGATTTATATCTACTAACTTATGTTGCTATGAACTAAGTTATTTAAGTACATTGTATGTCTGATATATTCATTAGCTAGTCCCATCCAGTATCATTATATCCGTTAACTTACCTTAAGGTTATTTTTATGTGTGTTTCTAACCCCGATATTTAATGTCGAGGTCTTTATTAATTCTAAATAGAATTTTAAAATTCCACTGAAATTTCATCAACATCGCGTTTGCGTTCGATTTTCATCATTTCCACTAGCCCGTGATCTCTGGTCGTAACATTCTCCCCCCTTATAAAAAGTTTCGTCCTCGAAACTTAGGGGTTGTATGGATTTTGTCCTTAATGATTTAAATACTTAATTTCTAGCGTCATTTCTTAATTGTCTATGATTCAACTTAAAATTTGTCAACTTATGATGAAATTTTTCTAATTTCACAATTTTTGTATACTTCCTGTTAATCCGCTTAAATATGCTACAACTTCATATCTCTACGCGTTACAGTAACTTTTTATACTTATCGATTTTTCAGTCACTAACCCTAATCCGGTTAAGTCATATCAACTTAATTCTAGTCATGCCTATTCCGATTCAACTTATGCATACTAATTCCAATCAGATAGTCCGACGACTTTCTAAATTCATAATTTAGCTCCCAATGTAGCCTGACTCATTGTATCCTCATATCTATTTATATAATTGTACTCTTATCACTATGAATTTACATCCCTAATACGACTAACATCTTTGACCTACTCTGAAAATTTCTAATGTCATCGTCTTATTCATACGCATACTTGCCAAACTCTAATCATCGTAATTCTTATAAATCACTGCTTATAGTTCTACTACATATCATACCTTAATCAGTCTAAGAAATTCTATCACTATCTCCAAATGTTATCCCAATTAGAGCTAAACCTGAAATTGTGGAGATTACAGTTTATAACTACTATGTTACTAACTAGAAAATAACATTGAGGTATTCTAGTGACTTGACTTGTACAATTGTCGGAAAGCCTAAACGACCTACTTATAATTCTAGTTTTCTTGTATCTGTCTAATACCGTTCTATTTCTCTTATACTACGGCTGTCGCTTTCATCTAAGATCGTTTCTTATGTCTATGATCATTTCTTAAATTCTAAGATCATTGCTTAAGTTCATGTCGTTGTTTATTTATGTGTCCGTAGTGGATCTAGAGCCATGCTCTGATACCAACTGTAGCGCCCCGCCCGAAACTAGGGTTCTGACTCAGTGCACCCGCCGTACTCTACTCCATAGAGTACAAAGCTTCGATACTATACATGTACATGTCGACATGAATAATGAATCGATAAGCGGAAGCAACATAACATAAACAAATCTTCATCGACATGCACTGTACTACATCATAAACTGTACAATCATCATATACAGAATACTGAAATAATATATCATACATCATAACCCGAAACTTAATGCCTTCGAAATAATCTCTCAGTATGCTCTTCGTTATCAATGGTCTATCTAGCATGTCTTCAACGAGCCTGTATATTGATACCTGTTATCTGAAAAGTTATAAATGAGGCAAGTATGAGCGATAGCCACCGACTTTTAATCGCTCAGCAAGTAGTCTTACCAGATACGACATGTGGATCATACATGGGGAGACGGGGTAACAAATCATAATACCATACATTTTGAGTATAATAAGCACGTCTCCTTTTTAACAAGTACAGTATCATATCATATCAATAAACTGCTGTAAACTGGAAGCAGGTAAATAAAGAAGATTTCAAAGCATACATAGCATAATAGCATCTCATTCTGCTTAATCCGTAATATCATACTACATCCATACTTAACTTCTAATCCATAACTTATACCATCTTCGCATATCTTACATGTACTACATTCTCATACTTAACACTACATTGTCCACTGTAGTGCTATCATATACTTAAAGACTTCTTAATCATAACCCTAAGGTGACATGATCATGACGTGATGCATAAAACATGACTTTTCATAAAATGACTTTTCGTAAACATAACTTTTCATAATCGTGACATGATTTTCATAACTTGCATAACATGACATATTCATAACTTGAAGACATAACATTTACATCATTGGCTATAGCACTTTTCATAAGAATAATAACGCACGACATACCGAATGATTCCCCATATAGTACATGTGCGACATAACATCATGAATCATATGCACATGTGCTAACGGTGACGCATTACGACTGAGATCCCGTGTCCCAGACCCGGTGTTACACTCAGCCATAACGTAAACATGGGCCCCTGACACCTACCACTCCGGTCCCGATGTCAGGACAGCGCTTCAACATAACATAACATAATCATGATCATGACATAACATAACATATCGTGTCTCATCGGAATCATTCGTCTCGTGTTTATTATTCCTATGCATATGAACTTTTAAAAACATAAGATGTGACAACATAACTTTGCAAATCTTGTTTTCATGCAATGTGAGACTCGGTCAAATATGGGTATCTTGTCATACTACCACTAGTAACAGCACTCACTTAATTTTCTTCTTCATATCACAACTTAAACAAAATATCATTTTCACCTACAATAAGTACCATTCGGCCAATCATACTAAAACAGCCCCCTTTTTCTATTATCATCGCACAATAATTTGATAGCATCTATTCCATACGTGCATATCATAATTCATAACTTAAATGCCTACATCATGAAAATTTCTAAGTACTTTACATTTCATCTAAGATTTCATAACTTACATTTATCATAACCTATCTATGTTAGCATATATAACATGTAACATATCATGTACATACATTGTAAAAGTTAATAGTCTTATATTTACACATACATAAATATGGCCTATTTATGTTTCATACTTTTCATAACTTAATACATAATTTAAATACTTAACTTATTTTCATATCTTCATATATATAATGTATATACTATATATACTTAAGCATAACAAGTAAATCATTTTTACCTTAATTGGTCTATGGCCGAATACATATATATACTGGGTATACGTATACAAAACTTCTTAAGATATATAAAAAAACTTATTCATTTTCTTTTCTTAACATATTTGTATTTCATATATACATATGTATACAACATAGTCAAATCATTTTTTTTCTTATGCATATATACTTATTCTCAAAACAATATGTGCCTATGTCCCTTATATATATGTATATTCCATAATACACCTTTATAAATATAAAATCTTTATAAAGCCATTAAAACCACAACTACTATACAAAACCGAGACTTATGAGTGGTAAATACACTTATATTAATTTTATTGTATCATCCATGTATAATAGATATTTTATCATAAACATTTAAATATTCTTTTCCTAAAATAAAATCATTTATACCAAAAAAAATTCTTATTAATGCCGAAACTTATAAGTAATACATACATATATGTAGCATAAAATAATTCATTCATATCTTAAAGTTATACCCTTGCCGTGTATATATATATTGATCTTTACCTATAATAAGTTCTTAAAAACATGTGAATGCTAAGAAATATATAGTATGATGATCATTAAGATGGAAATCATCACCAAGTACCCTAAGTTACTTATTTTATATACTTTTCATTTGTACATGTTTAATTATTTCCATTTATTCATAAATACTTACTCACATCATAAGGAGACGTATATGTATATAAATATGATATATACATTTGTAATGCACTTATCCTATCTATAATCTCTTCACAATATATATACTAACCATATGTGTGGATAAAGCATTAATATATATATACTATATACATATATGTACTACACGCATGTATGGACAGAGGGTACATATATACAAATAACACATATGCATTAATTGTAGATGTGTACATCATAGGTATATATGATGTGTAGGTAACCGTAGGTAAGTATTTGTATATACCTAATGCTTAAACATACATTTCCCAAGATCTAAGAACATACTACATGATGATCCCATTTTTGATATGAACATAAGTACTTAGTCTATGAAAATCCATGAGGGATCTAGGAAGAATACTTTCCTTGATTTACTTTCTTACTCTTAAATGGTGATTTCTTCACTTGGGTTTGAAGAACACACTTCTCCTTCTTCTCCTTGATGTATACGGTTTTGGATGCCCAAAATGGAGAGTTAGTGTACAACTTATGAAACTAATTATATGGAAGAATCAAACTTAAACTTTATAAAATTCTTACCTTACTTGCTTTTGTTTCACAAGCTACCACCTTCTTGAATCTTTCTTAGTTTGATGGAAGGTTGTTTATACTTAATATATGAATTGTATGTAGGTTAAAATGAGAAGAAATTTTCCTCCTTGCCTTGGTGATTCTCGGATGAGGTTGTAGAGAGGAGGAAGAAAGTTGTTTTGTTGAATAATGGAAAGAGAAGATGGAAGAAAGTGAATAGTGGTTTAATAGGGTAGTGTAAAGAAGGAAAAGTGGAACAAAATTTGTCCCCTTTGAGAGCCAACTTTCGGCTGAGGGTATGGGGGAGGGTAGAAACCGATAGGTAGGGAAAAAGAAAAAGAAGGTGTGGTGGGTGATGGGTAAAAGTAGAGTGTAGTACAATGATGATGAGAAATAGTGTAATATTAAAGAAATTGTGGCATGTGAGGTTGAGGAGAAAAGTGAAATGAGGGATGGGAAGAAGGGGTTGGACCGTGGGTGAGGTTGGAAAAAGAAGAGAGAGAGTGTTTTTGTCTCATTGTATGGTTGGAAATAGTAAAAAGAAAATGTAAGAAATGTAAAGAGTGTGTAAGAGAAGATAAAGAGAATCTTTACTTTTTGGGGGTAGGGGACGGTTGGGGACGGTTGTAGGGAGGAGAGAGGGAGGGGTTTGTCTTTTATTGCCATGTAGGATATAGTGGAAGAAAATGTGATAATGGTGTGTATTATAGTTACCATATCGGGTATTTTAATTTGGTTGGATTTATATCTACTAACTTATGTTGCTATGAACTAAGTTATTTAAGTACATTGTATGTCTGATATATTCATTAGCTAGTCCCATCCAGTATCATTATATCCGTTAACTTACCTTAAGGTTATTTTTATGTGTGTTTCTAACCCCGATATTTAATGTCGATGTCTTTATTAATTCTAAATAGAATTTTAAAATTCCACTGAAATTTCATCAACATTGCGTTTGCGTTCGATTTTCATTATTTCCACTAGCCCGTGATCTCGGGTCGTAACATTGTAAGCGATGATAACCGGGATAATGATGCGCAAAACCCCAAGGAAAGATGAAAAGGTTGATCGATACCACCAAGAGAGTAAATATTGTCGGAGCCTCAAAGAGGTCAGGAGCGGACAGTATAACTCGCTGGCAAAATAACTCCAGATTGATCGAATTCCCAAGCAGTATAAGAATATATGATCCACCGTAGCTGACTCCTGCTTGCAAAAAGGGCATTGGGATGGGCATGCTGTAAAATACTTACGAGTATAGTCTTTAAAAGGAAATGCCGAATGAAACGTGAGCCATAGAAATATCTGAATGGTGGGTGAATGATGCTTGAACCAAATAAATTTTGCCGAAAGGAGTGTTGGACTGGAAGATCGGCATATATCATATGCACTCCGCAACGAGAACTCCCCTGTCGGCGTTGGAGCCCATGTAAGATGCTCCATCTGACCATCGGCGTGTGCAATACAAATAGGATGAATCCTACAAATAAGTTTCCACACAGGTGAATCAGGTAACCTAGGCAAATAATCCCCGCGGTGACCATATTTGTCGTACATGTATTTACTCCAAATTTTAGTTTGTCTGTGATATGACCACCAGATACGAAAATGATATGCTTGTTGTAACATGTAGAGGTTATGAAGTCCCAGTCCGCCCTCCTATCGGGGTGTTGTAATAGTAGCCCAAGATACCCAATGATGCCTACGTCCCCAATAGAACGTTGCCATTTTACGATGTATTATCTTGATGACCGATTTGGGCAGGCCCCCTACTGCGAGAATATGTAAAGGTAGCGAGGATACAACCAAACGTAGCAAAACAAGCCGACCAGCAGAAGATAGTAATTTAGAATGCCAACCTTGGAGGCGATCATCGATATGCTGCAATAATGAAACACAGTATCTTGATCGGTTGATGCCCTTATGTAAATAGGACCCAAGATATCGAAATAGCAGGTGCGATTCCCGCATTCCCGTGATAGTCTCATAGCCTCGCCGTTGTTGTAAAGTTATCGTGGCCGATGGAATAAAACTGCTTTTCTAGAAAATTAATCTTTTGACCAGAGGCATTTTCATACTTGTTGTATCTTGATCGAAGATTATGCTGAGTTCCCCGTAAAAACACCAACAGATCGTCTGCGTAGGCTAGATGGGTGACATTAAAAGAGACTCTGCCAAGACGAAAAGGCTGTAGTGCTCCCGATGCTACTAATGATTTTAATCCCCTGCTAAAACCTTTAGATGAAATAATAAAAAGCAGAGGGGATAAAGGATCCCCTTGCTTAACACCCCTGTATGGTCAAAAGGAAGCTGAAGGTTGGCCGTTTACTAAAACCGATAATGTGGTGGCACGCAAATGATTTAAAATGAGGCGAATGAAAAACTCAGAGAAGCCAAAAGCACGAAATAACCTCTCTAGATATTCCCAGCTGATTCTGTCAAAAGCCTTCATCATATCTAGTTTCAAGCATAACTGGGAACCACCTTTATCTAACATATGAATCATCTCTCGAGCCATTAGAACTTGTGTTGAAATATCAGAGCCCGGGAGAAATCCAGTCTGCTCTGGCGAAATGATTCGTGGTAGTAAATTATTGAGTCTAGTAGCAATGATTCTCGTGCAGACTTTGTTTAAAAAATTCGTGAGGCAGATGGGCCGAAAATCACTAAAAGTGTCAGGCGATGGTTTTTTAGGGATCAAAGTGATAAGTGCACTAGCCATGACAGCAGGCTGTGGGATACCCAAGAAAAATTCCTGCACTGCTTTAACCATGTCAGTATGAATAAATGACCAGCAAGACCGATAAAAGTTACCGTTGAAGCCATCAGGGCCTGCTGCACTATGGGGGTCTAAATGCCAGACTGATGTCTTAATTTCCTCCACAGTAGGCGTCGCTGTAAGCATTATGTTGTCATCCACGGTGACTAGGGTTGGTATATTATCGAGCACGGCATCATAATTGTGCGTATGTTCTTGCGTAAATAGTGATGTGTAAAAGGCCACTGCTTCATCCTGAATAGTGGCAAAATCAGTGCATAGTCTGCCATCAGATGTACGGATTTGCTGTATACGCAGTTGAGATCGCCGACCTTTGACTATGGAATGGAAATAGCGAGTGTTTGCGTCCCCATCTTGTAACCATTGAACTCGCGCCTTCTATTTCCAATAATGAAACTCATATAAGGAAGCTTGAATATACTCCGCTTTGGCTTTTTGGTACGCCTCACGGTTTGCGTCAGAGGAGTCAGTGTCCCACGCATGTTCAGCAAGGGTAAGAACTGATTCAGCATTCTTGACATTGGAAAAGATGTTACCAAAAATTTCCTTATTCCAACGCTGTATATCCTTCTTCAGTCGAAACAACTTTGCATAAAAGCCATACATACCTCCTGTTGTGGGATAGGTGTCCAAGCATTTTCCGCATAACTATGAAAATCTGGATGAAGCAACCAGGAGTCTAAAAAATGGAAAGATCTGCGTCCCTCTAGATTACCCAATCGGCATATAAATAATAATGGAGTATGGTCCGAAGAAACGCGAGGAAGATGTGAAAGGCGTGTGTCATCAAAAATATCTTGAAAAGCGGAATTATAGAACAACCAGTCTAACCTTCGACGAACGCGGCCAAGGCCTCTACCATCTGTCCAAGTATAACGTGACCCATGGTACTGTGGAGACCTTAAAGAACATACTTTGATATAATCATTAAAATCCTGCAATGACGAAAGCGACGGTTGGGAGTGTCCTGCATGATCCTCGAGAGAACGAAAAGTATTAATATCACCCCCAACAATCCATGGCATATCATTTGAGTCAGAGAAAGTAGATAGTGAATGCCATAATGAGCGACGCAAAGATAATGTGTGATTGCCGTAGACCACTGATAAGACAAAATTTTGTTGAAGGCGGCGAAATGAGAAAGTGAAATGAACCACCTGATTTTGGTCCTGTGAACCAACCAAATGATAATCTGTGTCACGCCAAAACAACCAAATACGTTCTGATTGGGAAGAGAAATGATTTGAAAAGCCAAGATCCATAGAAAAACGAACAATGTGAGATGGTGAGTGCTTTGGTTCAATCACAGCTACTATATGTAAATGATGTTCATGTATCAAGTTATGCAATCTAGGCAAAGATGCGCGCATGCCTCGTATATTCCAGATTAAATTATTCATTGAGCAAAGGTAGAACCACTTCCTTGAATTGCATGAGACGCACTGCGAGTTAAAATCGTGGAGGGTGGTAATGGTGGGAGATCCTTTCTTGCACGACGTTTGCGATGAGGAACAACTGGAATAAAATCTTCATTCGCAGTGGAATCCTGTAGGCGAGATAATAAAACATCGTCCTCTGGCGATGTAGGAATCAACTCCATTTTCCTGACCACATCGTCCGGGACCATTAATACCTCCGGTTGCTGATCGTGTTCTGGCAACTCATTGTCGGAACTGTGGCCAATGTCACAATTTTCGGATATATCTTGCGGTGCTGTTGAGTCACCAGTGGGCAGTAAATCATCAACCACATGTATTGGATTGTCACTACCTGGAACATCTTGCCTTTGGACTTCTACCGGCAGCGCCTGTGTGTTCATGGAAGTATTATTCACAGGTGCATCTGCTGCGTGTGGGTTTCCTTCTTTACATTTAACAGGTGTCCAGCGTTGTGCACGTGGTCGGGGTGGTGGAGGCGGTGACGGAGGTGGCACAATGCCCTTCTCTTTTGGATGACAATCTGGAAATGCATGGCCAAGTCTTCTACTTGAGGTACAAAATTGTGGCAAATCCTCGTAAACCACAGTTTGTAGGATCAGTCGATTTTTTGCCTGTAAATATATCTTTTGAGGCAATTCTTGAGAGACATCCACTTCTACGCATACTCGTGCAACAGACGGCCGTAACCCATCTGCCGTCGCAACATCCAGTTTTATCGGCGTGCCTATTGTGCGGACTATTTCAAACAACGCTTCCCGGTAGTGGAGATGAATCGGTAAGCCTGGAAATGCAATCCAAACCGGAACTATTGGAACATCAGCAGTGGGATCAAAATCAACAGTCCATTTCGTGATACTCATATGACATCCGGAAATGTGCCATGAACGGCGATAAAAACATCGTAAATAATCTGCTTCATTGCGAAAGTTCAAAAGAATATGCGTTTGATCGATAAGCGTGATGCGTAAGTCCTGATGAAAGCCAATTTTTTCAAATACCTCATGAATAATGTTTAATGGTGGTCGGCGGTTCCAAAAAGTGCCGACTAATGAATGCCTGAATGGAGCAGCAAGGGCATGAATTTCGGAATCGAGGAATGAAATCATTGGGATGCCCTTATATCGTGATTGTCTTTGGCGATATTGTAATACGTTGGAAGAACCTTCGCCTGCAACCACCGCTGCGAAGGATGGCAATGGTGCAGAAGACATTACGGCTGATTAAAAAAATTGCAGCTTCAAATACTATAATGATCGAAACGGAAGATATGAGCGAAATTGAGATGAGAAAGAATGATTGTGATGCGTTTAGATCAGCGGTGGCGGGAGAGCCGCAATGTCGGCGACGATCGCCTAAGCGGAGCGACAGTCATTTTTTTGAAAGGATATATATTTTTTTTGAAAAGAAAATTTTATTGGCATAAACCCTCACTTTTGGCGGAGGAAAACCTTCTTACAATAAAAGAAAAGAAGCCAAGCATAGCAGTATGCGATTATCAACATCCATATTATATATGATATGCCGCATTAAAACCTTGCCAAGTAAAACCACCTTTGTGGATAAAACCCTGGCGAAGGAAAAAGCGTGCATATTTATATAAACGGAGTGTTGATATACTCTATCAGGCAAGCGAGAATTAAAATAATGGCGAATGTAAGACAAATGTGCTAAAAGTAAGATCCTGGCGAACATCCTCGTCCAAATTGAATTCATGTCAACGGGCAGGAAAGTATGTGTAAACCGTGTCCTCGTCCATGCAGAAAACAGCGCTTTGTTGAGTATAGCAGAAATATGTGACAGAATTATAAGCGGGAAGTAAATCAGATAAAGATCATACCAGGCCTGCCAGCACAAAGAAATGTGCGGGCAGAGATAGGAAGATTCGCCAAACCATGAGAGACGTGCAATAGGGGATAACTGCGTTGTTGCAACAGCCATGACTTGCGGCATGAAGAATGTTGCAGGAAAATTGTGCGTAATGGAATGTAATCTCAGCAGCCAACGAAACCCATCAGTGTGTCGATGTAAGTCATATACCAAGAAAATAAAACAAAAGTTAATGGCTCGATGAAAGCATATGAAAATCCAGCAGGTTGAAGAAATATAAAACATACCGAGTCTGCCTGCACCCAATAGAGTACAGGCAGAGTGGTTGCAAAACTGCCAATCCTGATGGAAGACGTGTGTTGTGCAACCGCGGACACCTCGATCCAGTTGTGAAATATAGTTGCGCTACCAGCCAAATACAGAGAAAGTAAAGAAGGCATTATATATACAGGGGATATATGAAAGGCAGCAGTTGAGCAAAGGGACACAAGTCATACCGCGTCTGCCCGTATCCACAAGGGTACGGGCAGAATAATTCGAAGTGCGCCAATCCATTAGGAAGACTTGGACATCAGCCTGTGCGCAGGTTAGCCGAAGTGAGATCTAGAGTAAGTGAGGCTCGGACCAAGGCTGGGAGATTATGACTATTGAAGTAGCCTGTCTCAGGACAAAGCATTGCATGCTGAGCTAAGTAGTGAGCTGAGATATTGGCCTCCCGATACGTATGAGTTATTTCCAATCTATGACAATGAAGTAAAGTACGTAAAAGTTGCAGGTGATAATTGCCATAAATCTGCTGTGGTTGATGAAGCCGCGAGACCATATGTGCACAATCCGACTCTATCACAATTGATCTGAAGAAAGGAAGAAAGTATAACAGTACAAAAAGAGTAGCCTGAACTTCCGCCATCAAAGGCGTGCATGGCGGCAGACGGAACGAAAGGGCACGCACACAAGCTCCCGTATGATTGTGCAAGATTGCTCCCCCCGCAGCATAGCGACGGCCCACCGCAGCATCAACGTTCAATTTGAGTCTACCTGTAGGTGGAATTTTCCATCTAACAATCCGAAGTCGCGGTGGACGAAGTCGTGAAATCCATGAGAGGGAAAGACTTGGTCCGGATGCAAGTTTTGATCCCTGTATTTTCTGAAGCCACATATGAATGTCAAAGTGGTATTCCTTAGCATTGTGGTTGAAAAGGATGTAAGATCACCATACGTGAGCTGAGCATAGAGCCTCCAGATGTTGGAAACTATTATAGCCGGGACAACAATTTTTAAAACCCCAGATAATGTTGAAGATGTAGAGAGATACCACCAAGATAGCAAATATTGTCGCAGGCTTAACGATGTCGGTAGGATCCCCTGAAGTTCTGACGTAAAAAAGGCCCAAACTTGATAAATGTGATCACAGCATAGAAAAACATGATCAACCGAGGCTGATTGCTGCTTGCAAAAATGACACTGCGTAGGGCGTGCCACAGAGTATCGACCAATATAGTCCTCAAATGGCATAGCCGAATTGAAAATTCGTTACAGCAAAATTTTCGTAGGTGGAGAATGCTGTTTAAACCAAATAAATTTTGCTGAAAGTTGCATGGAGTTTGCTGTCTGACAAATAGCATAGGCCGATTTGAGGGTGAATTCCCCAGTGGGTGTCGGTGTCCACGAAAGGAAAGATCCCAATCCAGTTGTCTGGGAGATGCACGTGTGATGTATTTGACAAATTAACTTCCATATCGCGGAGTCCGTAAGCCTTGGCCTATAATCGCCCCTTCTGCCATATTTGAATGCATATAGTGACTCCACAAAGTGTCATTCTTTTGGTATGTCCACCATATGCGACAACGATATGCCTGCTGTAACATGTTAAGATCGCGCAGGCCTAATCCTCCTTCTTCTATAGGAGTGGTAATTTTAGGCCATGAAATCCAATGATGTCGATTTCCCCAAAAGAAAGACGCCATCTTTCTGTTGATCATACGAATGACTGACTTTGGTAATCCACCTGCTGCTAAAATATGGAGCGGAAGTGCAGCAACCACTGAACGTAGCAGAACTAGGCGTCCTGCTTGGGAGAGCAGACGGGCATGCCAACCTTGCAGGCGATCATCAATGTGTTGCAATAAGGCAGAGCAATAGACTGATCTATTAATGCCCTTATGAAGATATGAACCCAAATACCGAAAAGGAAGAGAAGCAAGCCGCATACCAAGAATGTCTTTGTATGTCCTGCTCTGATGTTGTGTGATGCTAGCCGAAGGGATAAAACTACTTTTGTGAAAATTAACCTTTTGTCCCGATGCAGCTTCATACTTTGTTAAGAATGCACGAAAACGGCTGAGGTTACGCTGTGTCCCCTGCAAAAAAATAAGTAAATCATCTGCATAGGCCAAGTGAGTGATGGTCAAGGGTATATGGCCCAGCCGAAAAGACTGGATATGGTCTGCTGTGACAAGCGACTTTAAGCCTCTGCTGAAACCCTCTGAAGATAAAATAAACAGTAATGGGGACAACGGATCACCCTGCTTTACTCCCCTAAAAGGACGAAATGATGACAATGGTTGCCCATTTATTAAAACTGATAACTTTGTGGCGTGTAAATGATTGATAACAATCCGAATAAAGAATTCTGAAAACCCGAAATTGCACAATAATAGCTCAAGGTACTCCCAACTTACCCGGTCAAATGCCTTCATCATATCTAACTTCAAACATAATTGAGATCCCCCTTTATCCAGCATACGAATCATTTCTTGAGCCAATAAAACTTGTGACGAAAGATCATGTCCGGGTAAGAATCCTGTTTGCTCCGGCGAGATTAACCTTGGCAATAGTGTGCCCAAACGTGTGGCGATAATACGAGTACATACTTTACTCAAAAAATTCGTAAGACAGATGGGACGAAAGTCACTGAAAGTTTGTGGAGATTGTGTTTTCGGAATCAAAGTAATCAACGCACTAGCCATTACTGCTGGATGTGGAACCCCAAGAAAGAATTCCTGCACCGCTTTAAGTACATCAGAGTGTATTATGGGCCAGCATGAATGATAGAGATTACCATGAAAACCGTCCGGTCCAGCTGCACTCTGAGGATCCAGACTCCACACGGCCGTCTTGACCTCTGACTCCGACGGAAGCTGTGTTAGCATTAGGCTATCCTGCTCTGATATTATGCGAGGGATGTATGAAAGGATCTCCGAGTGATTTTGTGTCGTTTCCCCAGCAAATAATGCAATATAGTACTCAACTGCAGACATCATAATGTCATCCGGACTGCTTAACAGTGTGCCCGCTGAATTCCAAATCTGCTGTATGCAAAGGTGTGCGCGTTTACCTTTGACAAGTGAGTGGAAGTACCTTGTATTAGCATCACCTTCATTTAGCCATTTAACTCTAGCTTTTTTGCTTCCAGAACTGCATCTCATAATTCGAAGCAAGCAAGTAGTCAGCCTTTGCCTTATAATAGGCCTGTCGCGTATCCTCAGAGGGATTTGCATCCCAACAATTTTCTGCACTGCTCAGTAGGTCCTCTGCATGCTTCAGATTGCTGAAAATGTTCCCGAAGACCTCTTTATTCCATTTTTGAATATCTTTCTTTAGGGAAAATAACTTCTTATAAAACCTATGCATTCCGCCGTTGTTGAATATGATGTCCATGCGTTTTGCACGTAGGTATAAAAATCCAAGTGATGGAGCCAGGCATCTAAAAATCGAAATGATCGACGACAAGGACTGGAACTCATTTTACATGACAATAGGAGCGGAGTGTGGTCAGATGTCGCACGGGATAAATGAGTTAACTGCATAGTCTCAAACCCATCTTGAAACATAGAGTTGACAAAGAGCCAGTCCAATCTACGGCGTACACGGCCAAGACCTCTACCTTCCGCCCATGTAAATCTAGTGCCTTGATATGGAAGTGACATAAGAGAGCATGTTTCAATACACTCATTAAAATCTTGTAACGCTGTTAAACAATGAGTAGATCGACCACTATGATCATCCAAGGACCGAAAAGTATTGAAATCACCTCCCAAAATCCATAGTAATTGCAATGGTGCAGCGAAGTCACACAAAGAGCGCCATAATACTTGACGCTTGGAGGGCGTATGTTTTGCATAGATCAACGAGAGCACAGAGGTATATTGCAGTGTAAGTGACTGTAAAGTGAAATGGACCACTTGGCCATGATCCTGCGTGGCAAGCAAACAGAACTTATTATCACGCCAAAAAACCAAATATGTTCTGACTGCGAGGCATAAAACTACGAAAAGCCAAGACGCAAACCAAACCCAGTTATTTGTGACGGGGTATGTTTAGGTTCAATTAAAGCAAGTAAATTCAGTCGATGTTCTCTAATCAAATGATGCAGACGTGGCAGGGAGGCACGCATGCCTCGAATATTCCATATTAATATATTCATTGAGGAAGGTTAGAGGAACTTCCCTGAATAGCATGAGATGCACTACGCGTCAAAATGGTTGATGGCGGTAAGGGGGTAGATCCTTGCGGGTTCGACGTTTACGACGTGGAACAACTGGGATGAACACAGCTTCTTCATCCTGGGCTTGCAGTCGCGATATTAAGGTCTCATCATCAGGCGACGGTTGCATGAGCTGCATGCGGCGGGCTACGTCATCAGACACGATAGGGATTTCCTCTATAGTAGCATCAACCGACAAATCATTGTCTGATGTGTGTCCAATATCAAGCTGTGTAAGATCAGTTTCCACATGTTGATCCGTCGCATCACAAAAATCCTCTTGCGTATGTTTATCAGAAGCATTATCCTGAGGCAATGGGACATGATCAGATGTGTCGTGGTCCGTGGTACCAGGACCGTCTGAAGCCTTTGTTGGCTCATCCAACTGTGACGATTGCACATTGTGGCCAACATTATCATCCCCAGCAGTAGTTTGTTCCTGAGCCGTGGGATGCCCAGATGGCTTGCGCTTAACCGGAGTCCATCGCGTCTTGGGCTGACGAGTCGGTGGAGGCGGAGGCGGCGGTGGAGGTATACCTGATGATTCTCCAGGGGAACATGCAGTAGTTGCATGTCCCAGTCTTCGACAGGCAGTGCAGAATAAAGGCAAATCCTCATAAACTATTGTTTGCAGTATTAAACGTCCTTTTGCTTGTAGATATATCTTCTATGGCAATTCTTGAGAAACATCAATCTCCACACACACATGAGCTACCGATGGTTGCAGGCCCTCTGAGGTTGCAATATCAAGTTTGATTGGCAGGCCTATGGGGCGGACGATTTCAAAAAGCTCCTCTCGGTGATGAAGGTGTATTGGTAACGCTGGGAGGGCAATCCAAAGATGAAGGATCAAAATCAACAATCCACTTCGTAATCCTCATGTGGCACCCGGATATATGCCAAGAACGTCGATAAAAACATCTTAAATAGTCGGCCTCATTGCTAAAATTCATCAAAATATGTGCCAAAAAGTGCCAACTAGTGAATATCGGTATGGAATAGCAAGCGCATCAATTTCCGAATCAAGGAAGGAGACCATAGGGATACCTTTGTAACGCGTGGCCATCTTTGGCGAAATTGAGATAGCCTTAGTAGCATTAGGGCCGGCGACGACTGCAGCAAATGTTGGTGCAGCCGCCATGTCGAGGGAGATGGTAAAAAGAGAACAGCTTGTATGATGCACAGGAGTAGGAAGACGGAATCACCAGTCACCGCGTTAAACCAGCGACAGAAACGAAAGCCTGAGGCGGCGGCGGCTACTACCGCCGAAGCGTGTGATCGCCAGATTCGCCGGTGCTCGTAATCATCCTCTATATTTTTGAAAGGATATACATATATATATATATACATACATACATATATATATATATATATATATATATATATATATATATATATAAATGGCGTGTGGAGAGGAGAGGAGGAGGACTTTCCTTTCTTCAACTTGTTGCCTTTGTGCCTTTTCCAAATATGGCTTCCTTTAATGAACTACTTAGTTTAATTAACTAAGTACTTCACTTAATGAACTAGTTTAGTTCATTAATGGTGGCACCTGAAAATAGTTCAAACACAACAAATGCTTGCCATTTGATGTAAGCTTTAAAGCTTCATGGTTCGTTAGTACGACAACATATATATGAACTATATAAGGCAAGTTTTATGCAACAACGTGTCATGTCATAAAATATGTCATGCATTTCTTTGTAACAAGTTATTTAAATCATGCATTTTGAAATCACTCAAACCCCTTTTTCTCTACAATCTCCCCCTTTTGATGATTTTCAAAATAACCTACATTCATGATTTAAATCTCATCACTCCCCCTTCAATCGTGCATCAATTTTGAATTTCAAATTTCAAATTTCAAATTTTCTCCCCCTTGATTTATGCAATCAGTTTCTCTCTTCCCCTTAAATCATGCATTCTCTCCCCTTTTATTTTGGAAAGACAATCAAAAATGCATGTAAAGATGAAGAGAGCTAAAAAAATCATGCATTTCAAATATCATCAAAAGTGCATTCTTAAGGGTTATTTATTTAACCCTTTGAGAATGTCCCTTTTGGTACCCAAATTTGGGTGACCTTTCTAGTTCTTCCAAAAGGTGAGAAAGGTGATGAAAACGCAACATAATATACGTTAGGGGCAAATGCATTTGCCTTTGGCCAAGAATCCCATCATGCATATAGTATGGTTTTCGTTTTTGGTTTGCATGCACGGGAAGTGATCTTGATGAATTTTTATGATATGAATGTCGCATATGCATCAGTGGCTTTCTATATGGCACATGATTTCTCTTTGTATGATAAGAAGCACGATGAGATGAGATGAGTGGTGTACTAGTCTTCTTCTCATATTTATACGGCACATAATTATACTTCGTATGATATGAAGAAGAGATATAACGAGATGAGGGGAGAGGGGGTCTTTGCGTTACTTTAGGCGCTACGCATGCCTTTGATGTGTCTACTTTCTTAGACAAAACAAACTTGGATGGTTTAGATGATGCTTTGTTTGTCCCACTGTATCCTAATCCAGTTTTATCACTGTCATGTTTTTGTGATAAAATAATGCGACCTAGCATGTTTGTTCCCATGTCAAATTGTTTCACCATTTTCTCTACATCCGTATTCCTTGATTTCAAGTTTGAAATCTCGGATTTCAGTTCAGTGTTCTCGGATGTCAATGATGAAATTCCAGAATTTAATGAATTTATAATGCAGGACGACTCTTCTTTTGAATCGTTTAATTGAGACACAAGATTTTTGTTAGAAGATTCTAACAATTTCTTGTCTTCAACTAATCGCTTCTTTTCTTTTGCAACAGTCTTTGAGAACTTATGCAACTCGAACTATTGTCTAAATAAATCATCATAAGAATATTCAGAATCGGAATCAGAGTCAGAAGATACCTCATTTGATGCCTTAGATGTAAAACATACTTGTGCCTTTTGTTCTTCCGTATCATCAGTCTCAGAGTCGGATGTGTCACTCCAAGTGGAGGCTTTGAAGGCTCTTCTCCTTTGTTTAGGTTCTGAGACGAGTCTAGTTTTTGTCCGATCCTTGTCAAGGTATTTGTTCGTTTGTTTGTCCTTGTTCGGGCAATCATATGACAAGTGTCTAGGTTGTCCACATTTATAACATTTTATTTCCTTATTTTTATTTTTATGATCCTTAGATGAAGTAGACTTATGTTTAATCGATTTTCTCAAGATTTTTCTTAATCTTTTAGCAATCGTGATTAAATCATCATCATCAGAATCTATGTCACTATCATCTACGACGTATTCATTTGATTTAAATGCTATAGCCTTATCATTTTTGGAAATAGACTCAGAATGTCTTAAAGTTAGTTTGTTTTCATATACCTTAAGTGATCCAATTAGTTCCTCCATCTTAATCGATTTAGTTTCTTTGCTTTCTTCTATGGCCGTTACTTTAGGGCCCCATTCGAATGGAAGGCTTCGTAAGACCTTTTGTACCTTTTCCTGCATAGAGAAGGCTTTGCCAAGAGACTTAAGAGAATTGTAAATGTTAGTCAAGCGAAGATCCATATCAACGATAGATTCATTTGGCAATAATTTAAATGACTCGAGTGTGGACATAAGCATGTTGATTTTGGACTCTTTTACTTGACTGGTGCCTTTGTGTTTCATTTCAAGAATTCTCCACATTTCTTGAGCACCAGAACAATTTGAAACATAGCTAGATTCACTTTTACTTAGTCCATTTAAAAGTAACTACATAGCCCTAGCGTTCATGCTTAGTCTCTTTTTATCCTCACTCGTATACTCTTGTCTAGGCTTAACGACCTCTAGTGTGACTCCATCTACAGTGGATAATTTTGATGGAACAAATGGACCATCTTTTATAATTGACCAAAGATCAATATCAATTACCATAAGGAAAAGTTTCATTCTTAACTTCCATTGAATGAAAGACTAACCATCAAAGAGAGGAGGCCTTTGACTAGACATACCTTCTTGCTCGGTTTTGAAGTTTGTGGTTGCCATCTCACTTAGATCGTTGGATCCTTTTAATGTGAGTGTTCATGCGCTCTGATACCACTTGTAGGATCTGCAAGGCACCACTAGAAGGGGGGGTTTGAATAGTGGATGCGGAAAATGTTGTTTTTAAAATTGTTTTAAACCCAAAACCCAACTTTTGAAAACAGTTTCTGTTTTCAGGATCAGTTTTAAAACGTTTTGAAAACTAGGTTGCAGGTCTTAAAAAATTCTGTAATTTTGAGAGAACTTATCCTCAGATGTTCTGAGTATCTCCTAAAAATATCAGATTAAAATTCAACCTCTAACCCCTTGAAAAATCGTTGGTGGTCAGATTACGCAAATCTTCCAGAAACGGTAGTCTGATTTTAAAAATTAATTTCTATTTGTCCGTAACTCCAAATGCTCTGAAAATTTAAAGACTAACCCCTTATTAGTTTTATTTAATTGGGTTGAAACAGTTTTGAAAAATTCTTTTTGAAAGTTACTCAAATATGATCAAAGTCTCAACCTTTGCAAGCCTAAAAATCAGACTGCAATAGTCTCAGAACTTTGGACGTTTGAATGATTTATACTAGTCTAAAAGGGTTGAAACTTACGCCAAAAGAACCTTAAGACGTGAGGATATGTCTCTGGAAAGTTTCATGATTTTGGAAATTCGTTTACTATTTTTACCAACGTGATTAAAAACGATAAACAGTGTTGAAACTGAAAGTAAGTGCTGAAAGTAAATAACATCAGGAATTTTATACTGGTTCGATTATAAACAACCTACTCCAGTCTTCGAGGACACCTTCCTTCGTTAGAACTAATCACACAACACAAAGAACACCTTACCATAGGGTTTATGGAGTTACACACCAACTCCAACCCTTTACAAACCTTGTATGAGAATACAATGCTCACGAACACCACCACCTTGCAAGTGCAAGATTGGTCACACATTGATCAATCTTTTACAACAATGAAAATAATATGTGGTGTCCTATATGAAGCCTATTCAAGTATATGAATATAAGTACAATAGGATTTTAGAGAGAACAAAGAAAGAAGGTGTAGAAAGAGAGACTAGAAAACGATTTCAATCTTGTACGCTTGTAAGACTTGTCTTGTTTTTGTCTTGCTCTCCTCTTTCCTTTTAACATTGGTGGCCGCCCCCTAGTAGAATTCTCCTCATCTTGAAAATTATCTTCTAAGTCCTTGGAAGAGATTATTGCATTAATGTGACATGTCTTTGCTTACTTGGCATCTCCTCATTGGATGATCATTAAGCTCTTGCTTATTTGGCACTCATTGATTGGATGAATGTTGTCATCATTTGATGACTAGATAAATCTGAAATTAAACCTCAAAAAGCATGTGCCAATTAGCCATAAACTTATTACCATAAGTCACAAGATCATCCCACAAAATTAGCTAGGCAAATAACTCCGATTTGCCTTGAAAAAATCGGCCATAACTCATCTTGCACATGCTGAAATTTCAGCATGTGTAACATTTGCATTGCATTCAAAATATTGCCAAGTTTACTTTGATTTAATCCAAGAAATCAATCACCATTTACCACAAGACATTCTTATCATTTTTGGAATAAAAATTAGTCACCAATAAAGACAAAATTTCGGCCAACATACATTACACATGATGAAATTTTCAGCATGTGTGATATTTAAAAATATCACCTTATTTGTTTCCATAGAATATTCAAAACACTTCCATACTATCTTCCAATTAATCCACATTTTCAAGATAGCAAAATATCCTTCATTAAGTGACAAAATTCGGCCAGCCTAGACTACACATGCTTAATTTTCAGCATGTGTCACAAATATGACAAAGTTTGAATTATTACCTTTTCTAGTTCCTTTGTTTATGTCACCAACATTGTACGCTTCATTCTTGACCAATAAAGATGCCAACAAAGCTCCACATATGCTCCAATATAGCTGGTTTAGGCGTGTGACATGAAGATACATGTGCTGAATTTTATTTTTGCAAACTTTGTAAAATAGTGCACATTTAATTATACACACATGGTATATTCCAATCAGCCCTTAATTGAATTTTTCTAGAACACTTTAGAATGTATGAAGTATGTAAAAAGTGTCTAGGTACATGTTATATTCCATGCCAAAAATGTTCCATGTGTCATGTACAGAGAGAACCGAATTTTTGATGTTTATCGATTACCCGATTTTTCTCTAATTAAATTCCAAATTTTTGCACATGTTATATATATTATGTTACACATAATATACATAAATTAAACTTTAATATTCAGCTCATACGCTGATCTTAAAGTGGCGCCCAAAACATGTGTCAAAATTGAATTTTGGAATTTCCACAATTTGGCCTTAATTGAGGGTGATTTGTATGTGCCAACATGGAATGATTTTATGGCTGCACATAACATGTAAGCCACGAATTTTGTGGCCATTTTTGAAGTGTAGGGGCTGGCCATCTATTTATGGCAAGTACGTGACACGTTGGCGAAGTTTCAGTATTCACCCGATACGACAATTTTCGGTTTAGAACCTTTTAACGTGTCGTAATAAATTTGTCATCACCATGACTTATATCATATGATATAAGACCTGAATATACTGATAAATATGAGTTAAGTATATTGATGTGATGTTAACATAAGTACGTAAAATATATAACGTGTCGGTAGTATGTTGGAATATATGTGTATGTGCCTTTTTCAAAAAAAAATCTGAATATATATATTTATAAAAGCAAACTTTTATTAAAGAAATCGCTTATGGTGGAGTAAACCATATTACATCCAATGAAATGTCGTCATAGGAAAAAAGCGAATGAAGATATTCTAGTATACGTTGCCTCCAGTCATATATGATATGCCACATTAAAACCTTATCAAGTAAAATCATCCTTGTGGATAAAACCTTGACGAAGGAAAAAAGCATACATATTTATATGACTTAAAGGTTGATGTAAGAACAAATGTACAAACGAAGGATTGAATGTGAACAAATTGAACAATACAGCCATAAACATATGAGACTCCTCGCTGTAGATTTCTTTGCACACTTCAGCAAGCATCCTAAGAATCATGCGTGGTACTGTCAGCGTCCGCCATTCCAGTTTGAAGGTAGTTCCTCGCACACAAATGAGAACATTGAGCATGACTATCATAATTGTCCATATAGAAAATAGTTGTAGTAAGATAAAACCATACCCAAGTTGCCCATAGTCAAATGACCATAGGCAACCTCCGTGCTATCCGATATTCCACTTCTCCCACTTTCTCTAGTATCTCTTATGGTCCGATAAGCCTTGGACTTAGCTTTCCTTTTATACCGAATCGGTTTACCCCCTTGGTCGGAGATATATTCAGATATACCTTTTCCCCTTCTTGGAAATCAATTGGGCGTCTCCTAGTGTTAGCCCAAACCTTGTTTCGGTGGTGAGCTATCTTTAGGCATTATCGGATGATCTTTACTTTTTCTAGGGTCTGTTCTACTAGTTCTGGTCCCGTCAATGCTCTTTCTCCTATTTTGTCCCAGTATGTGGGAGACCGGCATCTGCGACCGTACAAGGCTTTAAATGCGGCCATCCCAATCGGCCAGTGATAGCTATTATTGTAAGAGAACTCAATCAGCTTGACGCTTCGATCCCAATTGCCTTTAAATTCTAGGGCACATGCGCGGAGCATGTCTTCGAGTGTTTGAGCGGTTCGTTCCGATTGCTCGTCAGTTTGTGGATGATAGGCAGTCTCATCTAGATTTCTGTCCCCAACGCCTTCTGGAAGACAATCCAGAATCTCGAGGTGAATCGGGGATCCTGGTCGTAGACTATACTCATTGGTATGCCATGTAGACTAATATCTCATCCAAATACATCGTTGCTAATTTCTCCATAGGTGCGCCGATAGTCATGGGTATGAAGTGGGCGGCTTTGTGAGGTGGTCGACTATTACCCATATAGTATCATTACTGCTTCTGGTTCTGAGAAGGCTGCTGACGAAGTCCATAGTCACATGGTCCCATTTCCATTCTGGGACTTCAAAAGGCTGTAAAAGACCGGCAGATTATTGGTGTTTGGCCTTGACTTGTTGGCTTATAAGGCATTTCTCTACGTACTTCGCTATTTTGTGCTTCATTCCAACCCATCAGAAATTTTTCTTTAGGTCTTGGTACATTTTATTTGCTCCTAGGTGGATGGACAGTTGGGAACTATGAGCCTCCTTCAACACTTTCCCCTTTAGGTCGTCATGATTCGGCACACAGAGCCTTCCTCGATACCAGAGGCTTCCATCATCTCTTACCTGAAAATCACTCTCGAACTTTTCCTGTGAGCGGTTCTTGATCTTTGACAATGTATCGTCTGTCTTTTGAGCGTCCTTAATTCTATCGATTAGGGAACGAGTGATAACTAAGGTGGCCAGGGCACCCGCAACTGAATCCACGTCATCCAATCCACATTCTACCATTTCGCGCTCTAGCGGGGTTGACGTGGGTGATCTGACTTTCGACTCAGAGCATTTGCCACCTTATTTGCTTTTCCCAGGTGATACTAGATGGTGAGGTCGTAATCTTTGATCAGTTCGAGCCATCAACGCTGCCACATGTTAAGCTCTTTTTGCGTAAAGAGATACTTAAGACTCTTATGGTGTGTATATATTTCACATCTTTCGCCATAAAAATAATGCCTCCAAATCTTTAGATCAAATACGACAGCTGCTAACTCCAAGTCGTGGACCGGATAATTTTGCTCATACGGCTTCAGCTAACGTGAAGCACATGCGATCACTCTTTCATTTTGCATCAACACACATCTCGGCCCGTTCTTTGAGGCATCACTGAAGACAACAAATCCTTTGCCCGGGACTGGTTGTGCCAGAACTGGGGCGGTGGTCAACTTCTTTTTGAGCTCTGTGAAACTTCGCTCACAGTCAGGGGTCCACTTGAACTTAGTGTTTTTCTGAGTCAATCTCGTGAGGGGAACTGCAATCTGTGAGAATCCTTCGACAAACTTCCGATTGTAGCCGGCGAGTCCAAGGAAACTTCTTATTTCGATGACGTTGATTGGTCTCGGCCACTCAGTTATTGCTTCAATTTTCCTTAGATCAACATAGATACCTTCTTCCGAAATTACATGCCCTAGAAAGGCTACACTGTGCATCCAGAATTCACACTTACTAAATTTCGTATAAAGTTTCTTTTCCCTTAGAATATCCAATGCTGTCTGCAGGTGTTCAGAGTGTGTCTTCTCATCCGGTGAGTAGATCAGGATGTCATCGATAAATACCACTATGAACTTGTCTAGGTTTTCCTGAAAGACTGTATTCATTAAGTCCATAAACGCAGCCGGGGTGTTTGTCAGACCAAAAGGCATAACGAAGAACTCGTAGTGTCCATAATGAGTCCGGAATGCAGTCTTGGGCACATCTGCTTTTTTAATCTTTAGTTGATATTACCCTGAGTGCAGCTCGATCTTACTATATACTCGGGCTCCCCGTAGCTGGTCAAACAAGTCGTTGATCCTGGGCAGCGGGTACTTTTTTTGATAGTGATTTTGTTGAGCTCGCGATAATCGATGCATAATCGTAAGCTCCCATCCTTTTTCTTCACAAAGAGCACTGGTGCTCCCCAAGGTGAAACGCTCGGTCTGATGAACTTCTTCTCAATCAACTCGCTAAGTTGTTCTTTTAATTCCTTCAATTCTGCGGGTGCCATCTGGTATGGCGCTTCGGATATGGGCTCGACACAGGGAATTAGATTTATCTCGAATTCCACCTCTCGATTTGGTGGCAACCTGAGCAACTCATCTGGAAAGACGTCTAGAAATTCACATACTACCGGAACCTAATCAAGAGATGGGGTGTCCTGCTCTGTAGTGAGAGCATACACAAAAAAACCCATCGTTTCCCTTCTTTATTAGCTAGTATGCTTGGGTGGCGGTCATATAGATGTTCTTGGGATTCTTTCTTATTTTCATGTTCCCTTGATATGTTGATTCCTCCCGGGGAGGGTCCTTGATGATCACCCGTTTCCCTTGGCAATCGATATGTGCATGGTTCTTGGACAACCAGTCCATGCCGAGGATAACGTCGAAGTCCTTTATTGGAATAGGAATTAAGTTGGCCTCAAATTTCTGCCTTTCCACTTCCAAGATACATTTCTGGTATAGATAATGTGATACCAGCACCTGATCACTAGCTGTCTGCACACGATAGGAGTCTCCGTCCAAAAGGGGCAGCCGTTCAAGTTCTTAGCGAACTGTTTAGACATGAAGGAGTGGCTGGCGCCACTGTCAAAAAGCACGTTCGTAGGTACTTGGCATACTAGTATTGCACCTAAAGTGTTTATACTTTTAGGAATAATGCATAACGACATAAAGCGAATATTCAATTATTCATATAAATCATACCTGCCACAACATTCGTTGCTTCTTCCACTTCTGCATCAGCCATCACATGTACCCGTGCGTTTGCCCGCGTGGGGTTCCTTGGCTGCTGAGGTTGGGGTTGCTGGGCTTTCTTCTCTAGACAGTCCTTTACCATATGCCTGGGTTTTCTGCAACTAAAACATTTTCCTGTCCTCCAACGGCATTCTCCCAGATGGGGTTTCTGACATATAGCATAGGGGCGGATTGCCGGCTGTTGAGGTCCTTGTTATCCCTATTGTGGCTGTTGTGGACGAGGAGGCCCTCCGGCCTGGCGCGTGGGTGGGGCTACATCCTTCTTTGTCGTGTTACCCTCCCTCTTTCCCATACTGTTCTCTTCCTGTTTCCCTTGGTCTCTTTCCTCTTGTTTCCTCGATCTCTCTCTACTCTGTAGCAAGCATCTAGCAGTTCACCAAAGTTCCTCGGGTTAGAATTTACCAACCATGTGCAAATACGGGGGTTCAAACCTCTCTCAAACTTCAGCATCTTGAGGGCTTCGTCATTCAAGGTCGATGGTACATATCTTCCCAAAGCAGTGTATCATTTTGCATACTCGGCAACAGTCATGCCTACATTTTGCTTCAAGGATTCAAAGTCATGCATCTTTTTGAGGGTCACAGATGGAGGGATATAAAATTTGTAGAATTCTTCTCGAAACTTTGTCTATGCAATCGTTTTTTGCAGGGGCCACAGGTTGGTGTTCCACCACTGGTTTTCTTCTCCGATTAGGAATGGCCTTATCACCTGAGTCTTTACGTCACCCGGAACTTGGATGAGCTCAAAACAATTTTCCATTTCATCGAGCCATTTTTCAGCAATGTCAGGATTAGACTCTCCCTCAAAGGCCGGGACCCTAGCCTTTTTCATTTCCCCAAAATAGAATTGGGGTCCCATCTGCTGTTCTTGTGATTGTGGTGGGGATGGAGCTGCTTGGTTGTTAAGCATGGCTTCCCTGACCTGGGCCATCATCTGAAAGAACGCTTGAAAAGTAGCCATGTTGGGCATGGGTGGAGGGGGATGACGTCCTTGCTGTGGGGGCAGTGGTACTTGGTTCTGTAGCAGAGGAGGTGGCGGGACCTGTCCTCCTCTAGACTAGGCCGGTACCTGCATAACCGACTCCTGTGATCCTGTCCTCACTGCCTGGGCCATTGCTGGCCTACCACGGGGTCTCGTCATCTGCATTCCCAATTTTATAGGTTAAGCTAATATTAACTGATGATTATATAAAAAGAACATTCAACCCTCTTAGATTTCACTCATTTACTTAATGCATCATTTTCAAGTTATTGCTTCATACCGGCTTACCTACCTAGAAGTTTTTAAGGGCTCAGTTTCCTTAAGTCCATGCTATATTGCCTAGACTAAGGCTATCGCTCATGCTAGGATCATATCTTAGGGTTTATAATATCAACACTTAGCTCTCTACGTTCTGCCATGGATCTAGAGCCTGGGCTCTGATACCACCTGTAACACCCGGTGCACCGCCGTACCTCGCTAAGGAGAGAGTACAAGGCGTTGATGCATTACTAGCATTGTTCCATGAGTGTGCCATGGACTACTGATTTAAAATATCAAACAGTGGTAAAAGAAAGCGGCAGAGTTAAAACATAACAGACATCCTCCATAGCGTCTTACATATTACAAACCATAATCAAGTTGTTCTAAAATATTCCGAAATACAAAATAGAACATCAACTTATAAGCTTCGACAATTCTCAGGGGTAGGGCATCCGCGACTCATCCTCCACATACTCTATCACGGGCTCCTGAGGCTCTGAAAATGATAAATAAAGTATGAGTGATACAGTCACCTCGCAAGTATACCATCATTCTACTGAGACATATCGGAACCATAAATAAGACCATAAAGCCATCAATGTAAGTTTTAGTGTAAATGTCATACCTGCCGGATATGCTGATGAACTTATCATCTAGAACATACCATTCTTCTGCTGAGCTACGGTTCATGCGATGTAATGCAACGTGAGGACATGCAGGACAGAACATAAAAGTACTATGCAGAAGAAACAGGATAGAACAGAACAGAACCGTACATGACATAACAGACCAGAACAGAATAGGATAGAAAAGAACCGAACCAAACCAAACCGTATAGCCATGGCCTTTACCTTTCTTCGTACCAATCGAGCATCGTCTACGAGTGATTCCGTCAGAATAATACCCCGTATGAGATAGCAAAATAATACCACATATGAGTCTGAATAAATCATGTACCCCGAAGGGTCTACCGGTTGCCGCAGTGAGCATCCGGACAGAACAGAACATATACCTCACATGGGTCTACCGGCCACCACAAGGGGAACACCGGGCAGAACCGAAAGTATACCCATAAGGGTCTACCGAAATCCTAACAGAACAGCCAGGGAGAACAAAACGTACACCTCATAGGGGTCTACCGGATACCTTAATGGAATAACTCGGCAGAACAGAACATAACCGGAATCAATCGTGAAGACCAGACGTTCATTACGGGTTTTTGAGAACTGTTTTTACCTTTCTTTTAAAAATAGAATTTTTCTAAAAAAGCGTCCTGACATGCATATGATGCATAATGCAGCATGCAATCGTACTAGAGCGTCAAGGTGTCCTTACAATTATTATCCAAACAATTTCAGGATATAACCTATTTATAACGCAAGGCCGAAATTTTCAGCTTAGTACCGTACCATCCTAATCCCATGGTTTAGCCTTAAATCCGGTTTATTTGCCAAAATTCTTTTAACAACTTATTAGTTTAGGTCTATTAGTATTTATCCATTTGTTAAAAATGGTGTTAAGTGGTTACACAAGCCGATCAAGATTATTTTTCAAACGTGTAGAATTAGCCCCCTTGTTTCGGTCCTAAACATGTAAAGGGCCCCCAAACATAACCTTCATGTCTTCCTTTTCCCTCAGCAACCTCTATCTCTCCTAAGGTTTAACTTTTGCTTCACCCTTAACCTTTCCGTTTGCCAATTAAACCACAAATAAATCCGTACAGGACAAACGACCTCATGCAATAATTTAGTGGTCGTGACATCTTTGTCCAAGGTGGTTCTGAGCTCTTCTCGAGTCTTATCATCATTCCTAGTGACCGCACCTTCAATCACCTCTTCAATAGCTTCAAATAAACATTTCCAAATGTTAGGATCACATGGGTATTCCCAATAAAAGGAAGTACACAAAACAGTCCCATAACATACCTCTCCATCATAACAAGCAACTTAAAGCTCTTAGAGCTTACCAAATTTGGTCATTTACAAAAACAGTCCCTTAACCATTAGTTTTAGCAAAATTTTGGTGCCAAAATTTTTTCCAACCCACCCTTAACACATGGTAGCAACTTGGTTCCTTCTTTTCCCCATTTCACCGAATAAACTGTGGGTGGGAAGAAGGATATGCCTTCTAATAGTGGCTTCTTTTCCCCCTTAGCTTTATGTCTAACCCTCCAAGTAACTTATTCCCTCAACTATTGGTCATGTAGTCATGTTTAACAAGCTAAATAACATTTCTTAACCACACATGTGTCACAGCTAAGGCACACAAAATAACCCCTTTTCCTTATAGCATTCAAGTAACACTTAACACTTCATATGCTATCTAAATTATTCTAGTAACATAATAAGGTGACTCATCTCATTCCCCCGAAACCTCCTCGAAGCCGTTGTTAGGGGGTGATAAATTCTTAAAATTCTTATCTTATTTCATCACACAAGTTAGATCATTAGCCTAGATGTTAAGCTATTTTCTAAGTTTCGTATATATATGCTTCTCAAGAACCATATTAGTAACTCTTGCAAAATTTCAGCATGATTTATTGGTCACAAAGGCAAGATTGAAGACTTAAAAATATCTAGACCTCTTATTTAAGGTTCTTCAACATCTCAAGGAAGAATCAAGGGATACTTGCCTTTTCTTTCTCAAAGGTGGTGTCTTTGATTCTTGGCCTTCCCAAAAGTCTTTAAGAATCACCTTCCTCCTCCTTAAGGTCCCAAGGTTAACACATGGTGATGGTGGTTTGAATTCCTTGATGAATGAAATGAAGACTTAAAGTGTGAGAGAGGGTCTTACCTTGAGAGAATTCTTGATATCTTACACCTCTTGGGTCCTCTTGGTTTTGAAATCCTCCTATGGCGGTAACATAGGCCACGGGTTGGGGGGTGTTTAGGGTGAGTCTTAGCTTATATCCAATACCAAGTCTCAGAAATCAAGTAATGTAATGCTAAGAGTTATAACCATGCCTTAATGGGTGGAGAACTAGTCTTGAGACGTCTTGGATCCTTGCTCTTGGTGTTCCTTCTTGGTGGCTAAACTTAGAGGCTTTAGGTGGAGATGAGAGGTAGTTAAAGATTTGAGTGGGGAGGTTAAGTGTAGTGGTTTGTGTTTTTGCTCTTTGCCTTAAGGGGGTGGCGACCGAATTAAGAGGGAGGCGGGGAAGAGACACAATGCTGATGTTTTTGCATGCATGAAGATATTTAGTAAAGGAGGTGGCTATTTAATAGTGGGTAGGCTTTTTGTCATGAGATTCTTCTAGAATGGGATGATATTTTTGGGGTTTTTGGAGGGAAAGTGGCCGGTCTTCTTAAGGGCATTTTGGTCACTTTCCTTCCCCCTTGATGTCCTAATGATATTTTTCTTTTCTTCTCTTTTTTTTGTAGAATTTAAATTAGGAATTTGTTCAATTAAACAATTTACGTCATGCATCAAAATAATTTCATTTCCTCTTGAGCCTCCGGAAATTGAATTTACAGGGTTCAAAAATTTAGGAATTACATTTGTAGATGTGGTGTGTACAACACTTGTAAATCCTCTAAAAAATGATGATTAATATTTTTCAATAACATATAGAAGAGGGTCTTCAAGAAAAAATAGAATGTGACATCACAACTTGTTACATATCCAGCTATTGTCGATAATATCATCAATTGAGAGAAACAATAAAAAACCACCAAATAATCTTCAAGATAATTATAAATCAACTCCAGAATGAAGATAATAATGTACTCAAGAGATTCCTTGAGTAAAAATACCGAAACTACTCTCAGGGGTAAAATGACAAAAATGCCCCTAGTGAGAGAAAACTCCAGAAATGACCCGGACGGTTAGAAATAGTTATAGTGACACCTTTGTCATGATAAATAATATGAGAATAAGTCCTTGAAATATTTCCACCATATCATGTTCCTACCAAACTCAAAATACCAATTTTGCCCTTTTTGGTAAGTTGTAGAAACTTCCAAGGCCCATTAGTCACAAGTCATTTATAATCATCAAAAACACGTAATATCAACATAATGAACATATATAAATTATGTACAAATAAAAAACAACTGCTTTATCACATTTTAGAAAAATATTTCTAAAATCCCTATACATCGATCGATCGAAGTTCCTCAGCTTCAGAGATCGATGTCTCACAGTGAGTTTCAGAGTTTGTCTCTGACCTACATTGAGCGATCAAAGTGAGGGTTCGATGTGTCTCAGGTTTAGAGATCGATGTGTCACAGTAACGTCTTGGTTTTTCTCTGCCATACATGGATCGATCAATGTGGGGGATCGAAGTACATCAATCGATCGAAGTGCAACAACCTGGGAGATTAATATCATTTTTCTTAACTTTTTCAACTTTTAATCATTTATAACACCATGTGTGACATGTTTAAGTATCCACCACTTAAAATCATGACCTTGAAAATTATCCAAACATATTTCTCAACATTTTCCCCCTTTTGGATGATTTTTAAAATAACTTAACATGATTTTAATGTCACAACTCTTTAACAATTATTTATCACATATTTACCAATTGAATTTTTTTGAAAATTTCACTAATTACCAATTGTTTTACCAATTTTATACCAATTGTTTTCAAACTTTCAAATCTCATAATTTTAACATATGTGTTCATGCGCTCCCCCCTCAACTTATACTCTCCCCCTTAGACTATGCTCAAAACTTATGCCAACTGAAACTTAACATATTATGCTACTTAAATCCAAATCATGACTTGCCAACTAAAATCATGTCCTTGTTCTATCTCCCCCTTCATTTTGCAAATCATGCAAAAGATAGAATTACGCAATTGTATCGTAAATCATCATTCCTATCTTGGCTCGTAAGTTTTCAAAAGTGGCTTGATTAAGGGGTTTGGTGAAGATGTCAGCTACTTGATGATCATTTCTTACATAATCTATGGTTATGTCCCCATTTTGAACATGATATCGAAGGAAATGGTATCTTACCTCAATGTGTTTGACCTTAGAATGAAGTATCGGATTCCAAGGTAGATTGATTGCGCTTGTGCTATCGTAGAAAATTGGAATCTTATTCATTGTAATGCCAAAATCACTAAGTTGTTGTTTAAGCCAAAGTATTTGGGTAGTGCATAAGCTTAAGGCTATATACTCAGCTTCAGTGGTAGAGAGTTCTACACTAGCTTGTTTCTTAGAAAACCAAGAGATCAAGTTGGTTCCTATAAATTGACATGTACCAATAGTGGATTTCCTATCAAATTTGCAACCACCATAATCCGCATCACTATAAGCATACAATTCCAACTTAGTGTTTCTATCATACCAAAGTCCTAAGTGAGGTGTGTGTTTAAGATATCTAAATATCTTTTTCACTGCATTTTAATGCGACACCTTAGGACAAGATCGAAACCTAGCACACATACAAACACTAAATATGATATCAGGTCTTGATGTAGTTAAATATAACAGTGATCCAATCATAGACATATATAATGGTCATCAAAAGGTTTACCATTTTCATCCTTATCTAGTTTGGTGCTAACGCTCATAGGGGTAGGTGTTGGTTTCAACTCTTCAAAGCCAAACTTCTTAATCATATCATTGACATACTTAAGTTGGCTAATGTAGATTCCTTGAGGGGTTTGTATGATTTGAAGTCCTAAGAAGTAATTCAACTCTCCTACCATTGACATTTCAAACTCTGACTTCATACGCTCTTCGAAGTCTTTAACTAAGGTAGGGTTGGTTGAACCAAAGATTATGTCATCTACATATACTTGGACTATTAACAAGTCATTATCTTTTCTTTTTAGAAATAGAGTTTTGTCTATGGTCCCCCTTTGATAATTATTTGCAATAAGAAAGTTTGCAAATCTATCATACCAACCTCTTGGAGCTTGTTTCAAACCATATAGATCTTTCTTAAGCTTGTACACATGGTTAGGATTCTTTGGATCTTCGAATGCTGGGTGTTGTTTCACAAACACATCTTCTTTAGGGTGTTTATGTTTTTCTTTTATAAGCCACCAATTCCTAGGTTGACTAGGTTCACCCTCATCTTGTTCAAATGTTTCATTAGTGTGAACATTATCATATCCATTGGATAATATTACAAGTTAGTTGTATTATCTTCCACTTGCAAAATCTCTTCATCTATTTCATCTAAGGGTTCTTGCACGTCTTTTTCAAGGGGAGTTTGTTCTAGATGATCATGAACACGCGTAAGTAATAAATCATCATCATCAAATATATTTTCAACATTATTCTCATGTTTATGTTGAGTTTTATCACTAACTTCAAAACATGCATTCTCATTGAATTTCACATGTATGGATTCAATTATCTTTCTAGATGTAGGATTATAACACCTATATGCTCTAGAATTAGTTGAATAACAAACAAATATGCATTCAGTAGACTTTTGTTCAAACTTGTCTAGATTATCCTTAGTGTTCAACACAAAACACTTACAACCAAAAACTCTAAGATAATCTACCTTAGGTTGTCTATTATTTAATAATTCATAAGGTGATTTATTTAATTTTTTCCTAATAGAAAGTCTAATTATAATATAACAAGCACAACTTATAGCTTTAGCCCATAAATTTAGGTACTTTGTTTTCACACAACATTGT
>AP025043.1:18603158-18710319 GCA_036186865.1 Eustoma russellianum | reverse complement strand
GGTATACATATACACAGCCTCCAAAACGTGATTATACAGGTGGAGATGATGTTTTTCTCATTTTATGAGTTGGAGACAAGAAGACAAACCAAAAGCAAGCTAATTGGCAAAAGTTGTCAACTTGAAATTTCAAATTTGAAGTTAATGGAGACAAGGTTGTTGGAGATGATTATGGAGGTGTTTTAATTCAAAATTCTCAGCCATCACATGGTCTAAAAGTTGAGGGAATATGCCATCAATTCACTCTATAAATAGAAGGCAAGGTGAAGAAGAGAAGACACACACTTGAAAGCAAAAATTGAAGATTGTTGTCTTGCTATTCTCTTCTCATATTTTGTTCATACTTTGTGTAGCTAAGGTGTTCCAATTTTCTTTGTTGTCCAGCTACACTATACACACCTTCTTGTTGGATTGTGATTGATTAGCCAAATTTATAAGGCTAATCAATAGGTGGTAGAGGTGTTGTAACCAAGAGTTGCATAGAGTGATTATCCAAGTCTTGAATAGGGTTGGTGTTAACCCAAGGATCAAGCTTGGCTCTTGTTGTAAGGTGTTCATTGGATAGTGAAATTCAAGGAAAGGTGTTCCTTGGGACTGGAGTAGGTCACATTGACCGAACCAGGATAAATTCTCGGTGTTCTTCTCTTGTTTCTTTATTTCTATTTTCTGCCGGTTTTTGACAGCAGTTTTCACACAACTTCTCACAATTTGAAAAAATAGCTAAACATTTTCCAAATTCGTGTTTTTGGTGGAGTTATACTTCAGACTGTTAGCTTTCATTTTCAACAAGAATCATTGATTTGAGAAAGGAAAGTTAGTCTTTCAGTCTTTGCAAGATAACTGCTCCAATCTGGATGCAATCTGACCAGTTTTGAGAAAACTTAAATTCTGTATTTTTCAAGAGTTGGTTAAGGTCAGGGCCTTTTGGAAACTTCATCTACACATCCTAAGGAGTGTTTTGATATAAATATCAACCTTTTTGGTTGAGTATTCAAAGAGAAACACGTTTTGCAAAATCAGCAACATTCTGTCCAATTCTGTCCAGATTGACCATCTGAATCTTTTTATTTATTTGAAGGGTCAAACGATCTTAGTTTTGTCTGATTTTTGGATAGAGTCTTTTAACTCATTGAATTAAATTCTGGAAAGTTTCATAATTTTTGGAGTTGTGTACAATTATTTATGAATTTTTGAAAAACGGGTTCTGAATCTGAGGTGGTTTCAGATTCTGTTTCAAAGGGGATTTTAACAAAGGGTTGTAGTGTAATTTCTGCTAACCACTATTCACCCCCCTCTAGTGGTGTTTATTGCAGGTGCACGGTCCAACAAGTGTGTAAATGTTACCATTCATATTTCCTTCTAATACAATTTCTCCTTTTTCATTAGTTATATCACAAGAATCAGGGAGAAAAAAACATAATAACCGGAATCTATTAGTTGGGAAATACTAAGTAAATTATAAGAAAGATTTATTACTAACAACACATTTCATAATTGAAATGTGTTCGGTTCCCCATTTTTCCTTTTCCAACATCTTTTTCTTTGTCGTTGTCACCGAATGTCATCTTTCCACCATTCTTGATATGTTTCAACTCGGTGAATAGTTTGGGGTTGCCCGTCATATGCCTTGAACATCCACTATCTAAAAACCATTTGTTTTTAGCTTCTTTGACTTTGCCTCCTTTTAGCATTCCTTGCGATTTTCCTACAATGAAGACAAAGTTTTAGGTACCCTTTACTTGAGTCCTTGAATGTTAGGGGCACCACCCTTGTTTAGATATCCCTTAGGTATCCAAACTTGGATGTACCTTCTAGGCACATATTTGACATTAGATAAATATAAAGGATTAACATGTATTTGATCATTCCATTTAGAAGATGATGCATTGTCATACATGTTATATCTTGGTTGATAAGTACTATGTCTTGGCTGATTTTGATAATGACTGAAAGGCATATGATTTTGTTTCTTGAATGGCGCTATGTATGTGTGTTCATATGCAGTTCTATAAGTCTTATATGAATGTTGCATATACTTGGGTTCATAATAAGTTGGATGCATTTGATTTTGTCTAGATACATTTGTATACATATAGGCATAAATTCTATGTGGTCTAGATGCAAAATCTTACCTAGTTGCACTTTTATATGCGTGTGCTTTGTGGGTGCGTGTTGCATAAATGATGCTAATTTGTCAATTAGTTTTAAAAGTATGTTATTTATTCCGTAAATTAAAAAGTACATAAAATAAAGCAATTATATTTAAAAAGTTATGCGGACAGATTATAGTATATGAAATTGTGGTTTGATGAAAGAAAAAGGGCTCTGGCCGAATTAAAATATTGTGCTGGAATTTTAGGGCTGCATGAACCATTTGTGATGGATACGTATATGATTGAATTGTAAGAATATCAGATTAATCGAATTAGGGTTTTTTCTTTCAAATTGGAGAAAATAAATTTTGAAAAGTGGGCCAAGGACGAAATGCGTAAGTATAAGCACATAGATGCACGTGCATGGGCGCAGGCATATACATGTGTATACTTATACATAAGAGATAAAACAGAATTGGAACGGAGATAATATGGTAAACGGAAAAGTATAACGGTAAATCGAAAAGTGTTTGCGAAAATTCATGGTTTCGGAAAAGTCACCCATACAAAGGAAATGTATTGCATAGTTGGGTTTGGTTCCAAACAAACAGATCGTCCGAGTACATATTGACTACAATGTAAGGAGCTAGGCCGGTCGGACACATATTGACCGCCAATTGGTCCGTCCAGGCACATATTGACTACGCTGTAAGGAGCTAGGCCGCCTGGACACATATTGACCATTGGGGAACCAAAAACGTAAATATTGACATATAAGTCACTTGTAAGGTAAGAGCCATGTCCATTGCATTGCATTGATAAGAATGGATATCGCATATGGATGCCGTAAGGGGTAACCGCATATAGATATCAGAAATGGATGTCGATAGGGATACCATAAGGGGTAATCGCCTATGATATCAAAAAATGGAAATGAAATGAAAATGGAAATGGATATCAATAGGGATACCGTAAGGGGTAATCGCCTATGATATGAGAAATAGAAAATGAAATATGAAAAATAGAAAATGAAATATGAGGAATGGAAAATGGAATATGAAATGGAAATAAATAACGGATAAATGGTTGTCGAGTCGTTACATTCATGATTTTGGAAAAATTGCATCATAGTTTTTAGATTGTACTGGCTCTTGTGTGCGATGACTAAGTTGCGTGTGCTTTACTTATTTGATTGAACAGGAAGGGCAAAAAAAGTAAACCTTATTTGCGAAGAAAAGCATACTATTTTGTATTATGTTGTTTATTTATTTTATTTACACTTGCTTCTTTGTGTATGATCCCATGGTAAATATAGTCAGGTTGCTTGCTGGGCGATGTATGTCGCTCACCCCCTCCCCCTCTCTTTGCCCCTATCAATCAATTTTGCAGATAGACAAGTAAAAGAGTTAGTATACCATGGATGATCGGACTGGAGATTTCGAGACTGAACTTTTGAGAACTTAGTTGAGGCAGTTATTTTGATATTCGAGGTTTATATATTTTGGAGATTAGTTTTTATCTATATTTGATCAATGTATCGATTTAGATTTGACTATACATTGTATTAATGATGAAGATTATTTTTTCGAGGGTTTTTAGTTATGACTTCCGCTGACATCAATTTAGGTCATTATGATGACGTGTAATTGAATTGTATCGACGTCTTGTATTCTCCTTAGTGAGATACTGCAGGTGAGTCATTTCGATTACTAGTGCTCGGGACAGGTCACTATAGGTGGTATTCGAGCATGGCTCTAGATCCACGGCGGAAAACATAGATTTAGGCTATGATCTTAGAAATTAAGTTACGATTTTGCCCCTAAGTCACGATCTTAGACATAAGTACCGATTTTTGTCATAAGCAATGATGATATATTAAGCATGTTATTGGAAATAAGACGTGACCTTAGAGATTAAGTGATGACCTTATCTGTAAGTTACGATTTTAGACTTAAGGAATGACGATACGAAATATTGGCTCTATAAGATTAAGTGGTGATCTGAACATCAGGTGATGATCTGAACATAAGCGCTATACCTAGTCATAAGCTATGATTATATTCTAGTCATTGAATTTAGAAATAAGTAATGATTTTAGACATAAGAAATGATGACACTAAATATCGATTCTAGAAATAAGTCATCACATTAGACCTAAGTGATGACTGGATAAGGGATATACCCATGTATACCTAGGGCACCCCAGACGACTCTGAATTATTTATCATACCTAAGTGCTGATTATAACCATTTGTGCACTTCCTTATATCCGACCCCTGCAAACCCGGAACCATTATGATAAATGAAGCGGGTTCATGCCTCTACTTTGATAGTTGTGTCGAAACATGACTAGATCGAAGTTTGGATTGTAGCTCCTAAGAAATGATTTGTAGCAGAGTGATAATCACTAAGTAACGATTTATTAGCGTTATGATCAGTAAAGTTTAGCAAAGAATACCATACAAAGGGGTTTATAGTGATGATTAAGATGTCGAATTTTAGAGTATCAAATAAGCCGAAGATATTAGTCCTCTTAGTGATATTGATTGACAGTGATAAGTGAGCTTTACTAAAATAAGTACAGTGGAATAACAAAGCATTAAGTGTTGATCCCTAGAAACATATAAGTACTGATGTATCGCATAGGCTTGAATTGAAATAGAGTAAGCATGAACAATTAGTAGTTGCTTTCCAGATAAGATCTAACTAAATTAGAATTAGCAGTTGAAATAACCAAGTGAAGAAGTGCAGTGGATCAGTGTGGTACACGGAAGCATGGTGAATTAGAACACCCTAAGTCAATTAATTTAGTGTGCCATATCAGTATTGGACAACTTAAGTTAAAGATTTATAAGAAACGGTACATAGATGGATTTCTCATTGACACTAAAGGATGACTTAGAAAATTATATGAAGTATTGGACTATTATTTTTCAAGTAGTTAAGCGTTTTGATATAAGCACGTACACTAAATATATTCTATACTTCAAAGTATTTCAAAGATTTTGCTACTAAATCTTTCAACTAGTTCCAATTTTTAGTATATTACTTTACATGGCTATATTTCTTTCTAAATTCGTATAGAAACCAAATGGAAATTTCAACTATCCCTGACAAAACAGATATATGTTTAAAATAATGATGTTTTCGAAGAACGATATGTTTACATATTTCTCACATTTCTCAAACTTTCGTAGCAATATTTATTTGGCTAAAATAATTTTGTTTGACAACTATCGATATTGCAATCATTTTACCTATTAAATTCTTTCGAAGTTTTTTACCCGCTTGCGGTGAACTTACTTAATTTTGCGAAGTCAAAAAGTAGTTTCAAATATATATACTTTTTTTTTTGAAAAAGAGAGGTACTTGATCCAAATTGTTTATGAAACTTTATATTTGCTTACTTTTCATTTGTTGTTTTTGAAACAAAACATAGCTTCGAAAAGATATTTTGTTGGAAAGAAAAAAGACACCGTGTTCAAATTGTATTGTAAAAAAAAAAATTTTACATTTGTTGTATCTTAATTGTTTTAAAGTGATTTTACCGTAATATTTTTGCGAACAAGTTATATCATTTTTTATAAATAGTCATTTGAGACACCGCGTTGCAAAAAGCAAATATGATACTTTGAGTTTTGTGTTTACAAAAATTAGAATGTATATTATTTTAAACAAGTAAAGCTATATTCCAAATTATAGCTATGTAAGCTATGTTTCTTTTAAATTAAAGAAAAACATGTCCGTACACATAATTTGTATACTAGGGTATTGATGATATCTCCGAAAAAAGTAAGGGCATGATTATTAAACTAGATCATTGGACTAAGAATTATTTCGAGAATTTGACGATAAAGGAGAGTGATGGATAGTATATTGAAGGACTCGATGGATATTTCGGATGGTCATGTAACTAGGAGATGAATCATATATGATGAGTTCAAGAATACGAAATTGTAGATTGCAATAAGCTGGATGATACACGTCAAGTTGTATAAGTAGAAGTTTATAAGTTTTAATTTTAGAGAAATAAGTTAAAGATTATAGTACACTTAAGAACTGATTTTACAAGCTGCTTATGACCGCAAATATAAGTACGATATCGACCGATGACTGGGATATGGAACCCCCGGTATAATGACAATACCTGTAAGCTTGATTCTAGAATTCTAAGAAGAGTAGGTTATAATCTTAGATAAGCATAGAACAATAGACTTTGAAACTACCTTGTTGGGTACAAGGAATGATTTCGAGGTCTTAGCATATGATAAGAAAGGTGAAATGGTTAACGAATCACAACATGCAATGGATATTTAGCATGGTCATTATCTAGGGGAATGATTAAGTAGAACTATACTAAGTCATTGATTACACCATACGCAAGTTTCGTGGACGAAACTAATTGTAAAGGAAGAGGTATGTTATGCCCCGTCGTTCATACGTAAAATTGCATCAAATTACATGCACAACTGTCGGCTACACAAAATAAGCATGTGTATATTAAATACATTACGCATATACACACACGTCATCCACATGATATATAAATATTACACATATATAAATGTTACACATGGACACACAATTAACGTACGAGATATATACATATATAAATATATTCAGGTACATATAGAGAAGGGGGTCTCACTGGAAGCAAACTATCTATCCCTTGGGACAGAGGTATCATTTGTCTGCCACTTACCCATCCCATACCCTGGCGATATTTTTTGTCGTTGGGATATACTGGATACGGATGATGATGATGATTATATATATATTATATATATATATATATATATATATATATATATATATATATATATATATATATATATTATACATACATACATGCAACACACACACGGCAGGAAAAGAAAAAATAATAAACGAAAAGAAAACCCTAAGAAGTCTAATGTGAATAGGAGAAGTAAAAGATAGAGTTTTAAGCATTATACAATTCCTAGTTATCTTAGAATTATACTAACCTAATTAAACCAGGACACTACCGATACAACTCCTATATCTATACAACCATAACCACAAATTAAACACAACCCTAAGAAAATCGGCTAGCCTGCAGCAAGAACAGCCGACCTATTTTCCCCAAATCCTTCAATCCTGCCGCCGACAAATATGAAGAAAAGGCAGCCACCCTTATTCCCTCCAAAGTTTAATTTCTTCAAACTTCATACTAACACAAACCACAGCCTATTTTTTCTCCAAAAAGTTTAATATTCTGATTCTGCCGCCTACTTTTCTCCAAACTTTCAACAATTCTTGTCGATTTCTATCAAACATCAAAAACAAACAATGAAGAATTGAATAGAACAAGATAGATCACGAGAGTGAATCTGCGAATATTGAGAGCACAAAGAGAATTGAAGAGGAGCAAACTGTTTTTCTCATTTTTTCTTCTTCTGCAGGATTGCATATTGTATACAATTGAGAAGAAGCAACCAAAATTACAAGAAAGTCTTTGATAGCTAATTCCTCCTACTTATTAATACAAGGACATTATTGTCTTTTCATTCGTTCAAACTCTTCCCAGCGCATCATCTATCTCCTCTCCCTGTTCGTTGCAGGCAGTTATGCTGCCCTACAATCTTTTACTGCTCCATTGCACATTGATCACGTGGCTCAAGCCATTCAGCACTCAGCACCTCATCCTCACACATACAGCCTCTTCATGTCTCTAGCATCCTTCTCAGCTTGTATCTCTCCTTAATTCCTTCTCTTTATCAATGTTTGACCATTGCATAATCTGTTCGACCTTATTCCTTCAGCCATCGTTACTGCATTTTTATCAATATCCTTGACATCCCCCTCAAGCCAAGCTTGATATACACATTATATAACCCAAATGTTCTCATCAGACTATACATTCTTTTTGAATCTAACGCTTTTGTAAATATGTATGCTAGCTGTAAATCAGTTCTAACTGCATGAGCTTGACTATCCCATTCTACAACCTTCTCTCTTACAATGTGACAATCTATTTCAATGTGTTTCGTTCTCTCATGAAAGACTGGATTTTCAGCAATGTGCATAGCACTTTGCTGTCACAAAATACCTCCACTAGCTATTGTCTTCAAGTTGGTAAGTCCTGTGACAGGAATAATAACCATTGTACCTCCATATACTAATGTTGCTAATGCCCTGTACTCAGCTTCAGCTGAAGACTTTGAAATTGTGGTTTGCTTTTTGGCCTTCCAAGAAATCAAAGCATCTCCTAAAAACACATAGAATCCTGTTGTACTCCTTGTCTCTATGCAGCCTACCAAGTCAGAATCTACAAAGGCTCTTAACTTCAAATGTGTGTTCGATGGATACAGCAATCCTTGGCCAGTTGTGCCTTTGATATACCTAAGCAACCTGTGCGCAGCCTTGAGATGCTTCTCCGTTGGATAATCCAAAAACTGACTGAGTTGTTGAACTGAAAATGTAATGTCTGGCCTAGTTATAGTTAGGTATATTAACTTCCCTATTAGGCTTCTGTATGTGGATGTTTCAATCAACAAGGGAGAATCATCATGAGTGAGCTTCAAATTGGCCTCCATAGGAGTCTTGGCTAGCTTTGATCCCAAAAATCCAGTGTGCTCCAACAATTCCACTGCACATTTCCTTTGATTCACTACAAGCCTCCCCTGGGACCCTGGCTACTTCCAAACCTAGGAAGTACTTAAGGTCACCCAGATCTTTATTTTAAAGGTACTATGAAGTTGAGACTTCAACATCTGAATAGAAGACAAGCATGGTGAAGCAAGAATAATATCATCCACATACACTAAGGCCAGAAGAATGGAACCAGATGTTGGTTTAATAAAAAGTGTGTAATCTGTCTTGGACTTTGTAAAACCAACAGATAGCAAATATGATATGAGTTGGCATTCCATTCTCTACTTGCCTACTTGAGTCCATACAAAGACTTCTCAAGCTTGCATGCCAAGTTGGGTTGCTGTAAGGGCAGTCTAGGTGGTGGCAGCATATATATCTCCTCATGCAAGTCACCATGTAAAAATGCATTATTAACATCAAGTTGTTGCAAATGCATTTCTGACTGGCTGCCTAGGCTAGAACAAACCTGACTTAGTCATTTGGCTATAGGAGAAAAGGTCTCCTGGTAATCCATCCCATACTGCTGTGTAAATCCTTTGGCAACCAACATGGCCTATAAACGCTCAACTGTCCCATCTGCTTGATACTTCACCTTATACACCCATCTACATCCAACGGGATGCTTTCCAGAAGGTAGAGGGACCAACTTCCATGTATGATTTGCCTCAAGAGATGCCGATTCAGCCTGTATAGCTGCCTGCTAGGCTGCAGAACTAGGAGGCCTCTAGATAATTAGTAGGTTCTGTATGCATACTAGAGGTTAAAACATATGATTTGTATTCAGGTGACAGATGATCCATAGAAAAATATTATTAAGTGTGTGTGGTGTGGACTTGAACTCAGATATATGAAAGAGAGGAATGGAAAGAAGAAACAGCCTGAGATTGATTGCAGTAGTATTCTTGTAATTATGAAGAAGGATTTGTTTTTGATTGGTCTGGTAGCAGGCCTGAATATGTAGACCAGAATTCAATGGAAGTGATGGAAACAGGGCTTGAAGAATGTCTATAAGGGGACTTGAGTGTTGACTCAGAAGCAGTAGATTGTGAATGAGATTCTAGGGGAGATGATGCAGCAGAAACTGAATGAGATGGTGATCCAGAGGATGTTGTGTTGGGATGTGGAATAAAAGACATATAAGAAGGATCAGAACCTAAGAACTGTGATAATGGAACATCAGAAGGCTGAATTGATACTAGTACATTGGAAGAACTGGCAGCTGATGTTTGATGGATTGCATTTCTGAGAAAGGAAAGACTTGTTCTTGGAAATCAACATCTCTAGAAATGAAAATTTCATTTGTATTCAAACCTTGAAGTATGTAACCTTTTGTATTTAGTGAAAGACCAAGATGAAACCATTTTCCTGGATCTGGGATCAAACTTCCCTTTATTAGGTTGGGTGTTGACAAGCAAAAGCTAAACAACCAAAGACTTTAAGCTGCTGATACGAGGGGGTTTTATTTTAAAGAACTTGATAAGGTGTCTTATTGTCAAGAACAGGAGATGGGATCATATTTATCAAATAGACTGCGTGTTGGATACAAAACCCCCACAACTGAATAGGTATATGCGCTTGAAATTTAAGAGCTCTAGCAACATTCAATATGTGCCATTGTTTTCGCTCAACTATGCCATTTTGTTGGGGCGTATGAGTGAAAGCAGTTGATGTATTATGCCTTTATCAGAATAGAAGAATTCATTTAGAACTCAAGACCATTATCTAAACGAATAGTCTTATCTTCTGCTCAAAATGTACAAGAGCAAAGGTATGGAAACTCTGAATAATATTTCGAACATCTGATTATTTTTCAGCAAATAAACCCAAGTGTACCTACTGCAATCATCAACAATAGTAAGGAAGTAACGTTGCTGAAACAATGTAGGGTGCCTGAAGGGCCCCAAATATCCACAAGAATCAAGGAAAATGGAATTACAGATGTAGAAGTAGAATAGGAAATGGCTTTTTCTTTGTTTAGCAAGTGGCAAATGGAACATGGAACAGAGACATCGGAAACTATTACCAAGGGATCTAGTTTACGAAATTCTTTCATTCAAGGGATAGAAATGTGTCCAAGTCTTGAATGCCAAAGTGATACTTGAGACTGCATAGTAGCTTGAAAGGAAAGGCTTGGGATTCTGTCAACACAAGGAATGAAACTGATGAAGTTTTGACTTAGATAAATTCAATGAGCCATGAAGTTTGTACAGGTCTTGGTTCTTTTCAGCTAAACCAATCATCTTCATATTCATCTGTTCAAACAACACACAGTAATTAGATTGAAACAAGACGCTTATACGGTTATTTTTGGTGAGCTTGTTGATAGATAGCAAGTTGAAGCAGAAGGAAGGTATGTGCAGCACATGGTTAAGTATCAAGTCATGATTGATAACAACAGTGCCTACATGAGATACATCAACAAATGGTTATTGGGCAGTTTAACTTTTAAAGAATTGACATAATAAACAGAATCAAAGAGATCTAAAGGACAACAAATGTGATCAGTGGCACCTGAATCCAAAATCCATGTGTCCAAACCTCTGAATGATACATTATCCGCTTTCTTACCAGAAATAGCTAGTTGCTGCGCTGACATGATAGCATGCTGACCATCCGCTCCATCATCTATTCCTGCCTTCTCTTTAACTCCCTTCTGCTGATAGTCCTTCAACATACTCATCAGTTGGACATACTGATCTTAAGTAAGCACATTACCAACCTGAGAACCTTCCCTCTGTTCACTATAGTCTGCTTCATTATCATGACCGGACTGACTATATTGCACATCATCAAATTAGCTACATATTTGACCTGTCCCTTGGTTTATAGCCAGGAAGAAATCCTTGCTTTCTATAACATTTCTACTCTATAGACCCAACATACCACAGTAACTGCATACATGCCTCTTATTTCCAGTTTGTCCCGTTTTCTGCACAAAACCACCTTCTCTTCTAAAGTTACCTTGAGATTTGCCATACGGCCTAAATGATGGAGTTCCAAAAGAATTATTCACTTGACCAACAAATGTTGTATTCCTCTCTCCTGTGCTCAATACTACAGAAGGATCATTTAAAAAAGACGTCTGATTGTTTGAGTACAACACTTTTCTCTCAAACTTTACTGCTATAGCAAAAGCAATGTTAATATCAGGCAGAGGACAGATAAGAAGAATTTGCAATTTTGCTGGTTCAAATTCAGTTGACAGACCTTTCAAAAACTTTATGACAAAATCATTCTCAACAAACTTGTTTATTTGAACAATCATATTACATGTACACCTCCTACACGTACACGATGGTATGGCCTTCAAAATAGTTAACTCTTCCTAAACTACTTTCAACTTCGTATAATATTCAGTCACAGGTAAGTTTTCTTCTGCTTAATTGTATAGACTCTTCTTGTAAATCTGACAATCTAAAAGCATCTGCATTACCATACCTGAGTCTTAAATCTCGCCAGATTTCTGCAGCTCCATCAATCCACATGATGCTTTGAGCAATAGAAGGACTACGGAATTAGTGAGCCAAGCAGCCACCATATTATTCGCCTTGATCCAGATAGGAAGTCTACGATCACCTTCAGCGGGTTTCGCTACTGTATTGTCTATAAAACCTGCTTTATTCTTGGCTTCCAATGCTCTACGAACAATTCTACTCTATCCATGGTAATTTGCGAAGTAAGAAGATTCTTAGCAAGAACAAGAAAAGGACTATCAGAAGGATAAATATAAAGTGGATTTTCATATTGATCCATAGTTCCTAATGTAACCAAAGAAGATGAAGCCATATCAGAATACAGTTTAGAAATCAAAGAGTATCAATGATCATTTAGTGTCGCTCTGATACCATGTAGATTTTCTATCAAACATCAAAAACAAAACAATGAAGAATAGAACAACTCAGATCACGAGAGTGAATCTGTAAACATTGAGAGCACAGAGAGAATTGAAGAGGAGCAAACTGTTTTTCTCATTTTTCTTCTTCTGCAGGATTACACATTATATACAATTGAGAAGAAGCAACCAAAATTGCAAGAAAGTCCCTAATACGTAATTCCTCATACTTATCAATACAAATGCATTATTGTCTTTTCATTCGTTCAAACTCTTCCCGCGCATCATCTATCTCCTCTCCCTGTTCGTTGCAGGCAGTTATGCTGCCCTGCAACCTACACTGCTCCATTGCACATTGATCACGTGGCTCAGCCATTCAGCACTCAACACCTCATCCTCACACAGTCTCTTCATGTCTCTAGCGTCCTTCTCAGCTTGTACCTCTCCTTAATTCCTTCTCTTTATCAGTGTTTGACCCATTGCATAATATGTTCGACCTTATTCCTTCAGCCACCGTTCTTGCATTTTGATCAATATCCTTGACGATTCTGCCGCAACCTTTAAGGCTAAAAGAAAATTTTCTTCAACCGTCCAATCCGTTCTTTATATATCGCGTATAATAGAGACACAAGGCAGTACATGTGCATATTTACTATGATTTTCCAATATTATGCTATTTGCATAGATTGTTGAATATATATACGTATTAGATATAATTATGTACCAACAATGGATATGTAATATTTATATATGCTGTGGAAAAAATATGTATGCACATGTTAAATGAAGTTACTGTTTACCACCAGCGGCTAATTCTATGAAAAAAATACAAACAGTATGTGTTATTGAATGCATGTGAGTCCAGTATAATTATATGCGTGCAGTTGGTAATTTTGTTGTCATTGATGTCGCTGCAAATGGCAGGGTTTGCTGTTCCAATGTTATAAAAGGAGAATGCTTTTCATTTGTTTGTTTTTATTTGAGAAATGATGCTAATTGTCAATTAGTTTTAAAAGTATGTGTTTATTCAATAAATTAAAAAGTATATAAAATAAAGCAATTATATTTAAAACGTTGTGCGGACAGATTGTAGTATATGAAATTGTGCTTTGATGAAAGAAAAGGGGCTCTGGCCGAATTAAAATTTGCTGGAATTTTAGGGTTGCATGAACCAATTGTGATGACACGTATATGGTTGAATGTAAGAATATCGGATCAATCAAATTAGGGTTTTTGTCATCGAAATTAGAGAAAATAAATTTTGAAAAGTGGCCAAGGGCGAAACACGTAAGCATAAGCCGTATATGCATGTGTATGGACGCAGGCTATACATGGGTATACTTATCGTAGGAGATAAAACAGAATTAGAACGGAGATAATATGGTAAACGGAAAAGTATAACGGTAAATGGAAAAGTATTTGCAAAATTTCATGTTTTTAGAAAAGTCACCCTTACAAAGGAAATATATTGCGTAATTGGGTTTGGTTCCGAACAAACGGGCCGTCCGAGCACATATTTACTACGTTGTAAGGAGCTAGGCCGCTCGGACACATATTGACCACCAATTGGTCCGTCCAGGCACATATTGACCGCGCTATAAGGAGCTAGGCCGCCTGGACACATATTGACCATTGGGGATACAAAAACGTAAATATTGCAATATAGGTCACTTGTAAGGTAAGAGTCATGGCCATTGCATTGCATTGACAAGAATGGATAACATATTGATGCCGTAATGGGTAACCGCATATGGATATCAGAAATGGATATTGATAGGGATACCGTAAGTGGTAATCGCCTATGATATCAGAAAATGGAAATGAAAGGAAAATAGAATGGATATCAATAGGGATACCGTAAAGGATAATCGTCTATGATATGAGAAATGGAAAATGAAATATGAGAAATGGAAAATGAAATATGAGGAATGAAAAATAGAATATGAAATGGAAATGAATAACGGATAAATGGTTGTCGAATCGTTGCATTCATGATTTCAGAAAAATTGCATCACGGTTTTTGGATTGTACTGACTCTTGTGCGATGACTAAGTTGCGTGTGCTTTACTTGCTTGATTGAACAGAAAGGGCAAAAAAGGTAAACTTTATTTGCGAAGAAAAGCATACTATTTTATATTATGTTATTTATTTATTTTATTTATACTTACTTCTTGTGTGATCTCATGGTAAATATAGTCAGGTTGTTTGCTGGGCGATGTATGTTGATCACCCCCTCCCCTCTCTATCAATCGGTTTTTCAGATAAACAGGTAAAGGAGTTAGCATACCGTGGATGATCGGACTGGAGATTTCGAGACTGAACTTTGAGGACTTAGTTGAAGGAGTTATTTTGTTATTCGAGGTTTATATATTTGGAGATTAGTGTTTATCTACATTTGACCAGTGTATCGATTTAGATTTGACTAGACATTGTATTAATTATGAGGATTATTTTATCGAGGTTTTTGTTATGACTTCCGCTGACATGATTTACGTTATTATGATTACGTGTAATTGAATCGTATCGACGCCTTGTATTCTCCTTCGTGAGATAGTGCGGGTGAGTCGTTTCGAGTACTAGGCTCGGCACGGGTCGCTACAGGTGGTATCTGAGCATGGCTCTAGATCCACAGTAGAAACATAGATTTATGCCATGATCTTAGAAATTAACTTACGATTTTGCCCCTAAGTCACGATCTTAGACATAAGTATCGACTTTAGTCATAAGCAATGATGATATATTAAGCATGCATTGGAAATAAGACGTGACCTTAGAGATTAAGTGATGTCCTTGCCCGTAAGTTATGATTTTAGACTTAAGGAATGACAATACGAAATATCAGCTCTAGAAAATTAAGTAATGATCTGAACATCACGCAATGATTTGAACATAAGCATTGATCCTAGTCATAAGTTGTGATTATATAAGCATTGAACTTAGAAATAAGCAATGATTTTAGACGTAAGAAAAGATGATACCAAGTATCGATTCTAGAAATAAGTCATGACATTAGACCTAAGATATTATCAGATAAGAGATATGCCCACGTATACATAGGGCACCCCTAACGACTCTAAATTATGTGTCATACATAACTGCTGATTATAACCATTTGTGCAATTTCTTTGATCCGACCCCTGCAAACCTGGTACCATTATGATAAATGAAGCGGGTTCATGCCTCTACTTTTGATAGTAGTGTCGAAATATGACTAGAACTAAGTTTGGATTGTAGTTCCTAAGAAATGATTCGTAGGAGAATGATAATCACTAAGCAACAATTTATTAGCGTTATGATCAGTAAAGTTTAGCAAAGAATACTGTACAAAGGGGTTTATGGTTATGATTAAGATGTCGAATTTTAGAGTATCAAATAAACCGAAGATATTAGTCCTATATTGATTGACAGATAAGCGAGCATTACTAAAATAAGTACAATGGAATAACAAAGTATTAACTATTGATCCCTAGAAACACGTAAGTACTAATGTATCGAGTAGGCTTGAATTGAAATAGAGTAAGCATGAACAAGTAGTGGTTGCTTTCCAGGTGAGATATAACTAAATTAGAATTAGCAGTTGAAATAACCAAGTGAAGAAGTGCAGTGGATCAGTGTGGCACGCAGAAGCATGGTAAATTAGAATACCCTAAGTCGATTAATATTTAGTGTGACATACAAGTATTGGATGACTTAAGTTAAAGATTTATAAGAAACGGTATATAGGTGGATTTCTCATTGACACTAAGGGATGACTTAGAAAATTATACGAAGTATTGGACTATTATTTTGCAAGTAGTTAAGCGTTTTACTATGAGCACGTATACTAAAATTATTCTATACTTCAAAAGTATTTCAAAGATTTTCGCTACTAAACATTTCAACTAGTTCCAATTTTTAGTATATTACTTTACATGGCTATATTTCTTTCTAAATTCGTATAGCAACCAAATGGAAATTTCGACTACCCCTGACAAAACAGATATATTTTTGAAATAATGATGTTATCGAAGAACGATATGTTTATATATTTCTCATATTTCTCAAACTTTTGTCAGCTATATTTATTGGATAAATAATTTATTGACAATTATCGATATTGCAAGCATTTTACCCATTAAATGCTTTTAAAATTATTTACCCGCTTGCGATGAACTTACTTAATTTTGCGAAGTCAAAAAGTAGTTTCAAAATATATACTTCTGTTTGAAAAAGGGAGGTACTTTATCCAAATTGTTTTATGAAACTTTATATTTGCTCACTTTCCATTTGTTGTATTATGTGAAACAAAACATAGCTTTCAAAAAGATATTTCGTTGGAAAGAAAAAGGTACCGCGTTCAAATCATTTTGTAAAAAATCAATTTTACGATTGTTGTGTCTTAATTGTTTTAAAGTGATTTTACTGTAATACTTTTGCAAACTAGTTATATCATTTTCTTATAAATAATCACTTGAGACACCGCATTGCGAAAAAAAAACATGATACTTTGGGTTTTGAGTTTACAAAATTAGAATGTATATTATTTTAAACAAGTAAAGCTATATTCCAAATTTTAGCTACGTAAGCTATGTTTCTTTTAAATTAAAGAAAAACATGTCCGTACACATACTTCGTATACTAGGGTATTGATGATCTCCGAGAAAAGTAAGGGCATGATTATTAAACTAGATCGTCGGACTAAGAATTATTTCGAGAATTTGACGATAAAGGAGAGTGATGGATAGTATATTGAAGGACTCGATGGATATTTCGGATGGTCGTGTAACTAGGAGATGAATCATATGATGAGTTTAAGAATACGAAATTGTAGATTGCAATAAGTTGGATGATACACGTCAAGTTGTATAAGCAAAAGCTTATAAGTTCTAATTTTAGAGAAATAAGTTAAAGATTATAGTATACCTAAGAACTAATTTTAGAGGCTGCTTATAACCGCAAATATAAGTACGATATCGACCGATGACTGGGATATGGAACCCCGGTATAATGACAATACATGTAAGCTTGATTCTAGAATTATAAGAAGAGTAGGTTATAATCTTAGATAAGCGGAGAACAATGGACTTAGAAACTACCTTGTTGGGTACAAGGAATGATTTCGAGGTCTTAGCCTATGATAAGGAAGTGAAATGGTTAACGAACCAACATGCAATGGATATTTAGCATGGTCATTATCTAAGAGAATGATTAAATAGAACCATACTAAGTCATTGATTACGCCATACGCAAGTTTCCCTGACGAAACTTATCATAAGGAAGGAGGTATTTTATGTCCCGTCGTTCATACGTAAAATTGCATGCAAATTACATGCACAACCGTCGGCTACACAAAATAAACATGTGTATATTAAATATATTACACATATACACATACGTCAGCCGCATAATATATATAAATATTACATATATGTAAATGTTACACATGCACACACAATTAACTTACGAGATATATATATATATATAAATATACATACGTGCAACCCCCACACACGGCAGGAAAAGAATAATATAAAAAAAAGAAAACCCTAAGAAGTCTAACACCACAAAAAGAATTTGGTTTAGCGACGAAAAAGTCACCGACGAAACAAGGTATGTCGGTGTTTCGTAATTGCGATACACGCATTTTCGTCGTTAATTGCGACGAAATTACGATGAAATGCATTGTCGCTAACAAAAAAGTAGTCAGGTTAATCATTTCGTTAAAATGTCGTCGCTGTTTTGTCGGTAATTCGTTTTTACTATGTTCTTTTGTTTGTCGCTATTTAATTTGTAACGTTTCGTCGCTATATCGTCGGTAATGTGTCGCAAAAATTCCAGAAACATAAACATGGATAAACACGTGTATAATTAAGGAAAAAAAAGCAGTGATTGGGAAAAAAATTTATTCATTTAGTAATAAAAATTTACATTATGAAGAAGAAAAATTAAAAAAAGTAATCTAAAAGAGAGGCGGAGAGGGCCGTTCACTCTTCGTCATCGGAAGAAAGAGTGGCCGCCACATTCTCTGCGAACTCTTTGAGGAGGCGCTTCAGCTTGTAATATCTGGATTTCAACTTGCGCAGCCTTCTATTCACGCTGCGTAGTTGCCTCGACTGCTGCATGTTTGCTATAAGCATACGGTAGTCGATATCCGGTTCCGGCATTTCTTCAGGAGGATCCTCTGGCGGCATTGGGCCATGCACAGATATTGAACCCTCCCGCTCAATCGATGGTTGTGGTTGAGGAGGAGGCCGTTGTGGAGGTGCACTGTTTGCCCCTCCACGTCGTGGGGTTCTTCTATAACGACGCGGCATACTTTGAAGTTTTATAAATTTGTTTATATGTAATGCACGGATGGGATGTGGGGTATAAATAGGTAAATTTAGTGACGACATAGCGACGAACCTAGGACGAATTTTTCGGCCGTTAATCAAGATGGGAATATGTGCGGGTGTGACGCTTGGTTTGAATTAACGACGACTTAGCAACGCCGTAGCGACGTAAATTCATCGTACGTTGTATCCATAGGGCACTGTGCGGACACTGCCAAATAGCGACGATTAGCGACGCCGTAGCGACAAAACGCGTCGAATGGTGTGAAGAGACGTGCGTCGCTAGTTCGTCGGTAAATCGTCGCTAAATTCAATATTTCGCGGGTTACCAGGTTCTCTTCTTTTAAGTTTTGTCGGTATATAGTCGCTGTTTAGTCGGTGAATTAGTCGTCCCAAATTTTTTCGAACCACATTTCGTCTGTATTTTATCGTCGTCGAGATTCGTAAGGGATTGAACACGTGTTTAAATTAAGAAAACGAAAGCGATGATTGTGAAAAAAATTTCATTAACATAGAATTATAAATTACAACATAAGGAAAAAACGAAAAAAAATCTATAAGAATAGCGGAGAGGAGCCGTTCACTGTTCGTCATCCGAACAGAGAGTAGCAACACTCTCCGCGCACGCCTTCAGGAGGCGTCTCAGCTGCGCAGCTTTGCTTTGATGCGCATCTGCCTTGTGTGTAGGTACTGGAGACGCTCATCCTGATAGTTAAGCACCTCCTTCATATTCTCTACTGTTTTCCACAGCTCTTGTATTTCTACACGAGGATCGCCAATTTGGCGATCCTCTTACCTCCTTGGCCCCACAGTGGGTTCGGAGGAGTCAGCCGGTGGTGGTGCTTGTGGTTGTGGAGGAACCGGTGCAGGTGCCGGTGGTTGAAGACCCGTCTTGGGTATGTACGTCCACTACCACGGCATGCCTGGGACTTAGTACGAACCATATTTGTTTTTTTTATGATTATAAAGGAGATTTTGTTTTTTGTTACGGGAGTCGCGGCAGGCTGTTTTATAGGGGAATTCAGCGACGACATAACGACGACTTAGCGACGTAAATGCATCGTAAGTTGTAATAATCGGGCATTGTACGGTCACTTGATAGCGACGCCTTAGCGACGCAAATAGCGACGAATCGCATCGTATCGTGTGAAGATACATTGTGCGTTTATATAGGGGACTGCAGCGACGAAGAGCGACGACTTAGCGACGTAAATGCATCGGAAGTTGTAACAATCGGGCACTGTACGGTCACTGGATAGCGACGCCTTAGCGACGCAAATACGTCGGTAATCATTGAATGCTGACATTAATACACGCACACCATACGATGAAATTCGTCGCTATGGCGTCGCTAAGGCGTCGGGTATTTGTGTTTGTTGCCTTTTATTGACGAGGATTGTGTTTCTTGGTCGTATCTATAGCGTCGCTAAGACGTCGGTAATATTGCAGGCTGAGAACCATAAAACGCAGCTTTCTTCTTCCACTCTTCTCCCATTCTTCTCCCATTTCAAACACATAAATCATCACTTTTCAACGAAAATATAGAAGGAAGATATCTTGTGTGGGATTTTGAGGTTTTCCACACCGAGAAAAGATAGCTGCTGTTATTTTGAAGGTATAGCGAGAAAATGGATCCGAGAGGAGCGATAGAAAGTGGATGTACGAGAGAGTAAACAACGGGGAGTGGAGTTTTAGATTTGTTGAAGGTCTCGAAGAATTTGTGGATTTTGCGACGAGTAATGAAAGTGGAACGCAGATTAGATGTCCGTGTAAGAAATGCAAGAACCGTAAATATAGATCCGGGTGACGTGAGGGTTCACTTATTGAAACAAGGTTTCGTGCACAATTACCATACATGGTACTGCCACGGCGAATATGAGGGGGCGTCTACATCTGCAACTGTTCACGTCGAAGGGGGACCCGGTCAGGTTGATGTCGAAGAAATAGGCGAGGGATCTCACAACCCATACGTGCAGATGGTGCAAGACGCAGCCGCCGGCGCATTTACGGGAGAGCAGTACTTACAGTCTCATGTCGGGTACGAACGTGCACAGGATCCGGACGAACAGCCGCGTATATTCGTGGAGGAAGATCCGAACCCTCAGGCGAGACAGTTTTTTGAGATGCTGAACGCCGCCAACACGCCGCTGTATCCCGGTTGCGGTAGTCACACACAGATGTCCATGATCGGTCGGATGACGAGCATGAAGACGGAGCACCGCATGACGGAAGATTGTACGATGGGATGTGTCAGCTGATGAGGGAATCTCTTCCCGAAGGGAACACGATGGTCGACAGTTTTTATTCGACGAAGAAACAGCTGCAGGCGTTGGGACTGCCGGTTCAGAAGATCGATTGTTGTTCGGAGGGGTGCATCATATACTGGGGCATCAACGAGGATAAAGACAAGTGCAGGGTCTGTGGGACACGCAGGTGGAGAACGAACAAAAGAAACCGGAACGTGCCAAGAAAGCAATTCTACTATTTACCTCTCGCCCCTAGACTGCAGAGGCTCTACGCATCCGGTGCCACAGCTAGCCAGATGAGGTGGCACGCGGAGCACTACACGAAAGACGGTGAGATGTGCCATCCATCTGACGGCGAAGCTTGGAGGACGTTCGATGCGACACATCCGGGTTTTTCGTCAGAGACAAGGAACGTTAGGTTGGGGTTATGCACCGACGGGTTCAACCCGTTCGGACAGTCGGGAGAGCAGTATTCGTCGTGGCCTGTCATCGTGACGCCGTACAATCTACCACCTTGGATGTGCATGAAGAAGCCGTACATGTTCTTGACTGTGATCGCACCGGGGCCTAGGAATCCGAAACAGAAGATCGACCTATACCTGCAGCCATTGATACAGGAGCTGAAGTGGTTGTGGGAGTTTGGCGTGGAGACGTTCGATGTATCACCAAACAAAACTTCCAGCTCGCGCTGCGCTGATGTGGACGATCAGCGACTTTCCGGCTTATTCTATGTTGTCGGGGTGGAGTACAGCGGGGAAATACGCTTGCCCTTACTGCATGAAGCAAGCGAAGACGATGTCCTTGAAACATGGACGTAAGATTTGCTGGTTCGACAGCCATAGGAAGTTCCTGCCCAGACGTCATTTGTACAGAAAGAACGTGACGGCGTTCATGCCTGGCATCGTCGAGAAGGACACGAAGCCCGAGCTTCTCACGGGTGCGGAGGTGTTGGAGGAGATAGACAGTTGTGGATTCGTGGGGGTCGCTGATGATCCGGACGGCAGCCACAACGCAGACCTGGCCCGTACTGTATCGGGTGGAAGAAGAGAAGCATATTCTGGGAGCTTCCGTACTGGAAGAGCAATATGATCCGACACAACCTGGATGTCATGCACATTGAGAAGAACGTGTTTGACAACATCTTCAATACAGTGCTGAATGTGCCTGGAAAAACAAAAGACAATTTGAAGGCACGACTTGATATGCGCGACCTCAAAATGCGACCGGAGCTGCATCCCGTTGGCACATCCTACATGCCGAAGTCCTCGTACACGCTGACTGCGGAGCAGGTCAGTGCGTTGTTATCGTGGCTGGGGACGGCTAGATTTCCTGACGGCCATGTTTCGAACCTGTCGAAGAACATCGACGTGAATAAACGCGGTTTGCACGGGATGAAGAGCCACGACTGTCACGTGTTCATGCAACGGTTGATGCCCATTGCATTCCGCGAGCTGCTTCCAACCAATGTATGGGAAGCACTTACCGAGATGAGTCTGTTCTTCAGATGTCTTACATCCACGAGACTCAGGGCGGATGATATGTCAAGACTGGAGGGCGAAATCCCAGTGATCCTATGCAAGCTGGAAACTGTATTCCCTCCGGCCTTCTTTGATTCAATGGAACACCTGCCAGTTCATCTACCATACGAGGCACGCGTTGGTGGTCCTGTTCAGTACAGGTGGATGTATCCGTTCGAGAGGTACTCTTATTTATTACGTGACGTTCTTATGTGTCTAAGCGCGAGCATGCTTACCAATTTGTTTCATCATGTGACGTTGGAGTATTCACTATATGAACAGATATCTCAGGCATTTGAAGCTGAACATCAGGAACAAGGCAAAGTCGAGGCCTCGATGTGCAATGCCTACCTGACGGAGGAAGCCTCGACCTTCGTGTCTCATTACTTCCAGCCAGATGTCCCGTCGAGGTGCAGAGATGTTCCCCGGAACGACGACGGCATTTCCAGATCCGGTGTCCTCCCGATATTCACACATCCGATCAGTTTCACGGACAGGGAAAGGAAATGATATTGGGGGACAGCGATCTGAAGATTGCTCATTCTTATGTTCTGCGCAACTGCCGTCAAGTTGACCGTTTCCAGAGGTATAAACGATATCCAATTTTAATTTGTAAATACCTTGCGCTACTATATCCATTATATTACAAAGGTATACAGGGTACTCATTCGTAATTTGCTTCAGCTTGTTCGTTGATTTATTGCAAGAACGTTCACCGGGTATATCGAGCGATGCAATAAACAATGAGTTAGATGCCAAGTTTGCTGATTGGTTCAGGTGGCATGTAAGTTTACATATTTGCTGGTTACGTGTACGTCATGTGATACGCATTTATTGCCCGCTGATGTATACTTGTCGTTTTACAGGCGAGCAAAGGTCATCTGGCTGACGAAGAGTACGGTTACATTCTGACACCAGTAGCCGAGGGTCCATTGCAGAGTCACGCGCTACGACATGTGTTTTGTGAACGGTTATAGATTCCACACAGTCTCCCATGCCAGCCGAAAATCGTCGGAGAACAGCGGAGTGTGTGTCAAGCGGTATGACAATAGCCCGGACGAGGATGACTTCTACGGCTACCTTACTGACATCATTGAGCTCGAATATCCCGCATTGCCTATAAAGCGGGTGGTGCTATTCAAATGCGAATGGTACGATCCAACTCGGGAAGGTTATCGCGCTGGCACAAAGGTTCACGACCGATATAAGTTGGTAGACATACACCAAGGGCGACGGTACAGAAAGTACGATCCATTCGTTTTGGCTAGTCAAGCGTCCCAGGTGTACTATCTATCGTATCCGACGACGAGGATGAATGCGAGCTCAAAAGACTGGCGAGCCGTGTGCAAAGTGAAATCGAGCAAGTTTGATGTCAGTATCCAGCCAGGTTCAGATGGCATGGATGCCGCATTTCAAGAAGAAAACCCGCGTTGTGGATACGACACATGTTGAACTGCACAATTCCCTCTAAATGACCCCAACGGCGGTTTCATCGAAATTCATCTCAACATACAACCGGCTGACAATATTGAAGATGTAGCGAAGACGAATACGAGGATGAAGAGGACGACGAGCATGTAGATGAAGATGAAAATGAAGATGAAAATGAAGATGCGTATGAGGATGCGGATGACAATGAAGATTGACGTTAGTCAAAATTTTTATGTATCTTTTATGTGAAAGTGTGTATGTGTTGATGTACTTATACACATGTATATACATAATGTTGTCAAGTACTTTATATTTTGTATTATTTTTTTTTAAATACTGACGAGCGCCGCGATTTACCGACGACAAGTGTCGTCGCAAATTTGAAATAACGACGACACAATGAATAGCGACGACACAGTATACAGACGAACTCCCGTCGCTATGTCGTCGCAAAATTTCGAACTTAAAACTGAAATCCCCCTTCTTCTTCCCATTTCAGCGTTCCCCCCAATTTCAATACTCCCTCCCTTCCTCTCCCCCCCGGTGACTCCCCGCCCCTCTAATCCTTCCTCTTGACCCATAGGCCGAAAGACATCAAAGAAAGAAAGGAAGAAGGTGAAATCTTTTCCAAATAAGCAAGGATTCAAGAGTAGAGGCAAGTATTTTCTTTTAAAGTTTAATTTATTTAGTGTCTTGAAGCATTAAGGCATAAACCATCAAGAATCTAACTTTTTATATTGTTTAGTTCCCTCTCTTGTTGGAGTTATTAGAAAAATGAAGAAGGGTCTAAGGGGAGGGGACGGATTTCTTGGTAATGGGCTGCTGGGGGGGCTCTCTACCCCACGGCTTGGTTCAGGAAGTGGGAAGGGGTGGATTTTAGTTTCAAACCTCATATTTGTAATGGCGGGGGGTTGGCTGTGGGCAGGGGGTGGCTGTGGCGGGGGTGAGTGTTGGCGGGGGTGGCTGTGGCGGGGTGGCTTGGCGGGGGTGGCTGTGGGCAGCTGTGGGCAGTGGGCGGGGTGGTTGTTGACGGGGGTGGATGTGGGGGTGGCTGTGGGGGTGTGGCTGTGGCGGGGTGGGTTGTTGCGGGAGGTGGCTGTGGCGGGTGGCTGTTGGCGGGGGTGGATATGGGCGGCAGTGGGCTGTGGGCAGGGGTGGTTGTTGGCGGGGGGTGGGCTGTGGCGGCGGTGGCTGTTGAGGGGGGGGGGTGAGTGAAGCAAGTATGTTGGTGATCATGTGGCTAAGTGATTTATTAAATAGTTTTTATTTATTTTTCAAGTTTGAAGCTCAAATAATGTATATTATTGAAGCCATGTATTTTGTTTAGCTAGTTTATGGTTGAAACCTGTTTGTTGTTAAACTGAATTGTGTTTTCTTTGGGCAGCCCATAATTCTCTTTAATTTACTTTTTATGCATAATTCTCTTTAATTTACTATACTTTGACGTGTAATTTGATGATGAAGTTTGATTATGTAGTTTGGTTAATCATGTCATGTTGTTGGATTTGGATTTGTCTTTGGAGAGGCCATTAAGGCCGGAAACCTCCGATAAACGAATAGGTCATGCCGAAATTTTTAAAATTATTTATCTTGCATTAAATGCATTTAAACACTTGTCATTTTTTGGACATCTTATTTGTCTGGCCAACCAACCCTAAACTTGTTGAATAGGCCTTTTAAATTTTTCACCCTTGCAGATCTGATGGCTAATGAGGGTTTACCGACTCGATCCACCTACCCACCAGCTAAACAAGCCATCTCAGGAGAGTTTAATATGTTCCTTTCTCAGCATGAGCTTGGGTCGGTTTCGACCGCAGCTCTTGCTGCGGACGCAGACCTTTTAGGGTCTACCGAGAGGTCCGCACCCCCCGATCTACGCCGCTACCCACACCCACTAGTTCAGCACTTCATCCGGCGTCTGATGCGGCATCGGACGACGGTGTCATACAAGGGCAACGTGCCCTCCCTTGGTCACATGATACCCATACGTAAGTAATGATTTATTTTTTAACATGTTTTCAAATATATTTCACGCGTATTTTTTCCTAACAACTTCACCTCTTTCAGGTTTGCACCGGACTCGGGCCAGTTTCCGGTTGCATCACTCGGTCCTTCCACCTGAGGCAGGACCCAGCTGGATATGCCTGGTCCCGTGTCACCCCGCATACACGTAGGTTCTACTGGGATGAGTTTCAGGTATTCAAATTTGATGAATTTCACTTTTGATGCGTAATCGATCATTACTTTTCTAACCACGTTTTTACTTTTCCTCCGTATAATAATTGCAGAAGGCGTACAGCTGGACAGCTGACATCGCCCACGACGTGGAGCAGGCCTGGCGGCAGAGGGCCGCCAAACGTTACAGGGACTTCGTCAACTCGCACAAGACCAAGTGGGAGCGTGACCCCACTTCTGTCAGGCCTGCCTACGTATCCGAGGCCACCTGGGCGGGGTGGATAGAAGGGTGGACGGACTCTGCTACCCAAGCCCACAGCGCCCAGAACGTGGCAAACCGACGCAGCAGTAATGTACAGGGCCCAGCACTGCCACACACTCAGGTGGCTCGGTTTCCACGCCACCACGATGCGTTCTATGGTAAGTATTTTAATATTGGATTATTTAGATTCATTGATTTCATTGGATTATTTAGATTCATTGACTTAAGTGGATTATTTATATTCATTGATTTCTTATGTTGCGCTATTTTTTTTGGTATTCGTATATGGTTAATTTAAGTAGTATATGTGTTCATTTGCCTTTTTCTTTTTATTTTTATTTGACTTGGGAGAGGCCTTTAAGGCCGGGATACCTCCGATAAACGAATAGGTCATGCCGAAATTTTTAAAATTCTGGATTTCACTAACATATTTTATTTCATTCTTTCAGCACGAGGAGACGGGGGAGTGGCCAGCCTCCTACGATCTGTTCTACAAGACGCATCGGAAAAAAAGCCTCCGACGGAATGGAGGACTGGATCACGGCGAAGGCCCGCGACATCAGTGTAAGTAGACTACGATATCATTTGTTTTTTCCTTAGTTTATTTTATTTCTAAACCCTAAACCCTAACAATTCTTATTCTCATTTCAGGACGAGTACAACAGATTACTCGCACATAGGGGAGAAGAGGCCGACAAGAACCGCGCTTATTGGGATGCGGTTCAGACCGTCGACCCTAAGAATAAGAAGAAGAGGGAGGTGTACGGGGTTAGATCAGCAGCGCTGCGATTCTTTCCCGAAGTTCTGCATCCAGGTGCTTCCTCTGAGGCCAGCACCTCCGCGCCTTCTGCGGCCCCAAAGGATATTTCGCGCCTGGAATCAGAGCATGCGGTGCTGCAGCATGAGGTGGAGACCATCAGGGCGCAGCATGAGGAGAGTGTACAGGCACTGCGGTCGCAGCTGACTCAGACCCAGCAGGCGCTGCAGCAGTCGGTTCAGCAGACGCTTCAGCAGGCGGTTGAGCATGCGCAGCAGCAGACGATGCAGGTGCAGCAGGCGACGAACCAGCAAATCTCGCAGCTATCGCATCTCATCATCTCTATCATTTCCAGCTCCTCGCAGCCTCAGCCTCCCCCTCCTGATGGTCACTCTTCTCCGCATGATCTCCCTCCATCTTCCTCTGCATAGTATTTCATTTTTTGATTTTTCGTACAGTCTATTTCATTATTGTATTGACATATTCTTTGTACTTTTTATTTTATATGACATTTATACGGATTCTATTTCGTTTGTGTTGTTTAATTATACGAACTTCAATACGCAAGTATTGTATTTCTGTATAATATTCGTATAAATGATTTAATATAAAATAAAATATATTATAAAAATTAAATAATAATAAAAACTATTAATTAATAATATATTGATTATTAATAAATTAAAAATATTTAATATTTAATATTAAATTAATATTTATTATTAAATTAAAAAATAGCGACGAACCTGCGATGAAACCGAAATGTCGCAGACCAGAAATAAAAATCAAAAATTTAAAAATAGCGACGAAAAAGATATACCGACGAAAAAGATATACCGACGAAAATCTGCGACGAAATAAAATGTCGCAGAACAGAAATAAAAAAATAAAATTATAAAAAAAGCGACGACAAAAGATATACCGACGAAACTCTGCGACGAAGTAAAATGTCATAGAACGGAAATAAAAAAAATAAAAAATTATAAAATAGCGACGAAAAAAATACACCGATGAAAAAACGACGGCAATAACAGGTCGCAGACCTGACAGATTTTCGTCGCAATTGTGCGACGAAACACCGACGAGATTTTTTCCGTCCCAATATAGCGACGCTTCACCGACGAAAATCACTTTGCGACAAGCCGTATTACGACCTACTGTTTTCGTCGCTATTTCGTCGCTATATGCCTGTAGCGACGAAATGGCGACGATTTTGTCTGTCGCTATATGCCTTTTTTTGTGGTGTAATGCGAATAAAAGAAGAAAAAGATATAGTTTTAAGCATTATACAATTCCTAGTTATCTTAGAATTACAGCAACCTAATTAAACTAGGACACTACGTATACAAAACCCTATATCTATACAACCATAACAAACGAATTAAACACTACAACCCTAAGAAAATCGCCCAGCCTGCAGCAAGAACAGCCGGCCTGATTTTCCCCAAAATCCAACAATCCTTCCGCTGCAAATAAGAAGAAAGGCAGCCACCCTTGTTCCTCCAAAGTTTAATTTCTTCAAACTTCATACTAACAACAAACGGCAGCTATTCTTCTCCAGAAAGTTTAATATTCTGCCGCCTACTTTTCTCCAAACTTCAACAATTCTGTCGTAGCCTTTAAGGCCAAAACCAAATAATTTCTTCGATCGTTCAATCCGTTCTTCGTATATCGCGTATAATCAATACACGAGACAAGTATCTTTGCTATATTTACTTTCATTTTCCAACGTTATTATGCTATTTTCATATCAAATTGGATCATACATACGTAGTTGTGTTTTGCATAGATTGTTGAATATATATACGTATTTGATGTAATTATATACCGATAATGGATATGTATATGTTTAATATGTAGCGCGGAAATATATATGTATGCACATGTTAAATGAAGTTGTTGTTTACCCCCAGCGGCTAATTCTATGAACAAAAATACGAACAGTATGTGTTATTGAATGCATGTGAGTCCAGTATATTATATGTGTGCAGTTGGTAATTGTTGTACGTTGATGTCGCTGCAAATGGCAGGTTTTACTGTTCCAATGTTATAAAGGGAGAATGCTTTTCATTGTTTTGTTTTTATTTGAGAAATGATGCTAATTTGTCAATTAGTTTTAAAAGTATGTTATTTATTCAATAAATTTTAAAAAGTATATAAAATAAAGCAATTATATTTAAAACGTTATGCGGACAGTTTATAGTATATGAAATTGTGGTTTGATGAAAGAAAAAGGGCTCTGGCCGAATTAAAATATTGTGCTGCAATTTTAGGGCTGCGTGAACCAATTGTGATGGATATGTATATGGTTGAATTGTAAGAATACCGGATTAATCAAATTAGGATTTTTGTCATCGAAATTAGAGAAAATAAATTTTGAAAAGAGGGCCAAGGGCGAAACGCATAAGTATAAGCACGTATATGCACGTGTATGGACGCGGCATATACGTGGGTATACTTATACGTAAGAGATAAACAGAACTGGAACGGAGATAATATGGTAAATGGAAAAGTATAACGGTAAATAGAAAAGTGTTCGCGAAAATTCATGTTTTCGGAAAAGCCACTCTTACAAAGGAAATATATTACGTAGTTAGGTTAGGTTCCGGACAAACAGGCCGTCCGAGCACATATTGACAACGCTGTAAGGAGCTAGGCCGTTCGGACACATATTGACCACCAATTGGGCCGTCAAGGCACATATTGATTACGCTGTAAGGAGCTAGGCCGCCTGGACACATATTGACCATTGGAGAACCAAAAACGTAAATCTTGCAATATAAGTCACGTGTAAGGTAACATGGTCATTGCATTGCATTGATAAGAATGGATATCGCATATGGATGCCATAAGGAGTAACCGCATATGGTCATTGCATTGCATTGATAAGAATGGATATCGCATATGGATGCCATAAGGAGTAACCGCATATGGATATCAGAAATGAATATCGATAGGTATACCGTAAGGAGTAATCGCCTATGATATCAGAAAATGGAAATGAAATGAAAATGGAAATGTATATCAATAGGGATACCGCAAGGGGTAATCGCCTATGATGTGAGAAATGGAAAATGAAATATGAGGGGTGGAAAATGGAATATGAAATAGAAATGAATAACGGATAAATGGTTGTCGAGTCGTTGCATTCATAATTTTGAAAAAATTGCATCATGGTTTTTGGATTTTACTGACTCTTGTGTGCGATGACTAAGTTACGCGTGCTTTACTTGCTTGATTGAACAGGAAGGGCAAAGAAGGAAAACTTTCTGATTAGTTTGCAGATAGACGGTAAGAGAGTTAGTATACCATGGATGATCAGACTGGAGATTTCGAGACTGAGGATATTCGGATGAGACTTTCGAGGACTTAGTTGAGGCAGTTATTTTGATATTCGAGGTTTATGTATTTTTGAGATTAGTGTTTATCTACATCTGACCTGTAGCGCCCCGGCCCGATACTGGACATTGGTACCAGTGCACCCGCCGTAGTCTGCTACGAGAGCTACGAAGCGTCAAAGAGGATCAAGCATACGTCATCAATGACAAGATAAATCAGCGGAAACGTCGTAAAAATTTAAAACTTCACTAACATCAATGTAACTAAATAAAATACAGCGGAATTGAAACGTAACCGAGGAAATGTCTAATATAATCTTCAATACAACACATTAACCAGTAAGTCTTCCAACTAAAAGAAAAGGAATGTAATCTGTCCACTTTAGTGACCATCATCCCAATAAGCTCACTCGCCGTTGTTTTCTACAAAAATCATCTCGTACTCTGGCTCACATGAAAAACAGATGAAGTATCTATTCTTAGCAAAAAAACATCGTTAGCAAGTAATCCGTCTATACACCTTACGGGACCACACACAACGAGTCACCAGTATATAAATCAATGCCCAAAATAAGGTGCTCGAGTTAGCAGATAACATCTCTATAACAATTCACCAAAGCCAAATAAGTCACATAAATGACACCCGAATACGGAACAAACATGTATCTGGCAAAGCATACTACATAAATAGTTCATATGCGAATGTCATTTCTAACATGTCAAGTCTTATGCTTCGTGTCACATGATGCATGTATTTCTTTAAAACCACACACCGAACTAAAAAAAAACTCATGCATATGCCTCTTCGTAAACATGTCATGCGTGTCATTTCACAGAACCTTTCACAATTCTTCTTATCTTATTCTTCGCATAGCGGAACTTTATACCTTGTGGGTGATTAATCCACAGTAAACAGAACTTTATACCCCGTGTTGATAGGCCCACGGCCCCATAACATAACTTTATACCCCGTGCTGATAGGTCCACAGCCCATAACATAACTTTATATCCTGCTGTTGATTCACAGGTCACGTGTTTATACCCTGCTACTGTAGACGTGACTTTTATACCCTGCTATTAGCAACAGCCATAACTTGTATTTCGAAAACTTTAATCTTCTTTTGCAAACACATGTTCTTTCGCAAAACAAATGTCACGTCGAAATGCAAAGTGTTCATGTCGTGATGCAGAATGCTCATGTAACATCATATCAAACGTGTAAACACGCACACACACTTTACATATCAATACAAGGTCCTAAACCCCAAACACACCACGCTCATACCTTTTCAGGTCCTTTCATATTACAAATTCATTTCGAATCCATTCTTAACCTTACTCATTCACACTTAACATTTACAACTCAAGTACACCTCAAATACCCTTGTATTTTATAAGCATAGGAAGAGAAAAGGTATCTCACATACATGGAGCACTTAATGTGTCAAAAGGGACTTCCAGTACACTTGGAACGCCTTCAGAAGACACCTAAAAGTGACATGAAGCGCCGATACTAGGCGTTCAAAGTGTTCTTGAATATACTGTGACATGAAGTGGCTTATGAGGTGTTCAAAGTGTTCTGGAATGTGCTGTAACACTTCGAACGCCTACTTTAGGCGCCTAATGTGACATTGAGCGCCTAAAGTGGGTGTTCGAAGTGTTCTAACGGTTCCAAAAACCTGCAATTCTGCAGTAACTTCCTCTCTTCATCTTCTCCCTTCACCCCTTTTATCTTAACACCTCAAGTTCAACCTTACCACCTAAATCCATCATGCACAATACACAAAAACACAATTTAATCCTTACATCTATCGATTGCATCAACCTTAGGCCTTCTACTATTCACCCTTCTGGATATTTCATCAATCTTCTAACACATACCAAACTTGTAACACACATCATCTAACCCTTCAAACTTTCCTCAATTCATCTCAAATCATCTAAGATAACCTTTAGAAAATATGATAATTTGTCACAAAGCAAAATATTTACACCAAAGATGACACTTTAAGGGCATGTCTATCAACAATCAAGCACAACATAGATATTCTCAGAATTTGGCCCAAAGAACATGACTTAACATAACCAATAACAACAGATACATATAGTAGAGCATTTAACATAAACGCATCAAGATTACCCATGTGTGATCCGAATTTTTTCTTTATAAGAACATAGGGCCTATTGAATCAAAATTTGCGTAAAGCGTATAGAAAGATTACTTGTCTTGGAATCTAGATAAGCTTACGAGTGTATGGTAGACTTTCGGGAAGGTTGGACCTAGGCTGGCCGCTCTTTCTTCTTCTTTCTCTTTTCTCTTCCTTTTCTCCTTTCCTTCCTCTCCAGCCATTTTCCCCCTCTTCTTTTGGCCTTCTAACCATTGCCTCCCTCTCTTCTGGGGAGTTATACTAAATGTGTAACTCCCCCATCATTTAAGTGGGGAAGGCATTTTCGGTATTTTAGCCTAATTTTCTTCATACGTTGTGGACTTGTGCCAATACCAGAGGTAATACCAACCTATATGTCAAAGCTCCTACTTTTTCCAGTATTTCATAGGGACTAATAAAACGGGGACTTAACTTGCTTTTGATCCCAAGTCTCATAATACCCTTTGTAGGTGATACTCTGAAATAAATCTTTTCACCTACATTAAACTCCAAATGTCGACACTTGGAATCCGTCCAACTTTTGTTGCGGTCTTGAGACATCTTCTGTCTACCTCGTATGATTTTCACCTTTTCTAGCGTCTTCTCGAGTAACTCAGGTTCGGTGATGGTCCTCACGCCAACATCATCCCAATAGACCATGGATCTACACTTCCTTCTATACAAAGCTTCAAAAGGAGTCATCTCAATAGCACTGTGGTGACTGTTATTATATGAGAACTCCATTAATTTCACCATTCCATCCCAACTTCCTTTGAAATCTAGAACGCAACCCTTAGCATGTCTTCTAGGGTCTGAATAGTCCGCTCAGACTGTCCATTGGTTTGAGGATGATATGTTATACTCATGTTTAGCTCCTTCTGAGAGAATAAGTACTTTAGACTCTTATGGTCGGTGAATACCGTGCACTTTTCCCTATATAAGTAATGCCGTCAGATCTTCAAGGCAAACACAACTGCTGCGAGTTCAAGGTCGTGCGTCGAATAGTTTTGTTCATAAGGCTTTAGCAGCCTAGAAGCATATACGATGACTCGTTCGTGTTGCATCAAAACACAACCTACAAGTGAAGTATTAAACTAAACGCAATTTGGATGGAAGTTCATACTTATGCTACAATTTACGTACCTAAATCATTTTTTGCCGTATCACTATAGATCACAAACCCGCCAGTGCCGGAGGGTTGAGCCAATACTGGAGCTGTGGTTAAGCTCTTCTTAAGCTCCGTAAAGCTTTTCTCGCATTCTGTCGTCCACTCAAACTTGGACTTCTTCTGAGTAAGGCGACTGAGAGGCACTGCTATTGTTGAGAATCCCTCGACGAACTTCCTGTAGTAACCCGCTAGACCCAAGAAACCTCGTACTTCGGTGACATTAGTGGGTATATGCCATTCCGTGATAGCTTTCACCTTTTTCGGATCCACAGCAAATCCTTCATCTGATATCACGTGACCTAGAAAAGCCACACTCCTTAGCCAGAACTCACACTTGCTAAACTTAGCGTAAGTTTTTTCTGTCTCAAAATGCCTAGAACGATTCTCATATGCTCAGCTCAAGTTTGCTCGTCAAGAGAATACACCAGAATATCGTCTATGAATACCACCAAAACCTATCCAATTGTTCTCGGAAGACGGTATTCATAAGGTCCATAAAAGATGCAGGGGCATTCGTCAACCCAAATGGCATCAGTAAGAACTCTTAATGACCATATCTCGTGTGGAAGGCTGTCTTTGCGATGTCTTCAGCCTTCACGCGCAATTGATGATATCCTAAATTGAGGTCAATTTCAGAGAAGATCTTGGCACCCTTGAGCTGGTCAAACAGATCCTCAATTCGTGGAAGGGGGTACTTATTCTTGATGGTAATTTTATTCATCTCTTGATAGTCTATACAGAGCCTCATGCACCATCTTTCTTCTTCACGAATAAAACAGGTGCTCCCCAAGGTGATATGCTGGGGCGAATAAACTTCTTGTTCAATAATTCCTAAAGTTGTTCCTTCAGCTCCCTCAATTCTGCCGGCCACATTCTGTAAGGGGCTTTGGAAATGGATTTGGCTCCTGGGACTAGATTTATCTTGAACTCGACTTCCCTCAGAGGTGGCACTCCTAGCGATTCCTCCAGAAAACATCCAGAAATTCGTTAACCACTGGAATATGCTCAATAGGTGGTACTTCTTGAGTAACATCCATTGCATACACTAGGAATCCCTCGGCACCTTTCCTTAAGGCTTTGCAAGCTTGAGAAACCGACATATACACCTTCTTGGGAACTTTCTTTCGTTCTGCATCCCCTTGAAACATCACTTCTTTCATTTCAGCATTTTTCACCGTCATTTGCTTCAATCGACAGTCAATGTTGGTGTGATACTTGGCCAACCAGTCCATGCCTAATATAACGTCGAAGTCGTACATCTGGATAGGGATCAGTCTAGCAGAGAACATATGTCCTTCAAACTCTAACTCGCAATCCCGATACTGCTGATGCGAGACCATAATTTGATCTCCAGCTGTTTGGACGCGATACAGAGTTTCTATCCACTCAGGTAAATTATCAAGGTGCTTAGTGAATCTCTTTGCCACAAAAGAGTGGCTTGCCCCGCTATCAAAAAGCACGTTGGCAGGTATCTTATCTACTAAAACTGCACCTAAGACCATATAAAGTTTTACATAGGGAGTTAAACACGTAGAGACTTAATTCATTCAGAATTTAGACTTAATTTAAATTGTACTTGCTGCCACATCAGTGGCTGCCTGTACGTTAATGTCCGTCATGAGATGTACACGAGCATTCGCTCTCGGCTTAGCCCTTGGCTGCTGAGCCGCTTCTCTAGGAGTATTTTTCTTCATCTCGGGACAATCTCTAATCATATAGGCCACCTGTCCACATCGGTAACACGCTCCAACCAACTTCCTGCATTCTCCAACATGGCTCTTGTTACAGTGTGGCCAAATTCCCACAGCTTGCTGGACTACTGGATTCTGCGCTGGAGGTCTCTGAAAATTCCTGACTGGGCCCCTCTTCGGAATCTTGACCCAACATCCGGGTCTGCCACCAACTCTAATCTCCTTCTTGGTCTCTTGCCTCTATCAGACGATCCTGCACTAGCTTATCTTGCCGCTACTCTGCAGAAGTCACTTTCGACGCAAAAACACGCGTAAGTTTTCATCCCCGCGTTCACTATTGCCAACTGTATTCTTCAGTCCAAACCCCTCTCAAACTTGGTCATCTTTAGACGATTATCGGACATAATCACCAGAGCAAATTTACCCAAATCATGGAATCAATCGGCATATTCCGACACTATCATTCGTCCCTGCTCCAATCTGTCAAATGCCCTGATCTTGTCCAGAATTGTAGTCTTGGCACGTAGTACTTCAGAAAAACATCACAAACCTGCGCCCATAAGACAGGTGGAGTCATTCTCAATACCATTTCAGCCCACCATTCACCCGCTTTGCCACACAGAAGGGGTGTGGCCACATCCACCTTGATCTCCTCAGGCACTTGCATTAACCTGAAACATTTCTCCACCTCAGTCAACCAATGCTGAGCCTCCTCAGGGTCAGTACATCTTCCAAACTCAGGAACTCTCATCTTCCTCATCTCTCCATAGAAGAACCGGATATTATGCTACGGTGGCGGAGGAAGTGGCTGCTGCTGCTGCTGGGCAAACCCCTGTGCAATTACTGTCCGTGCGTCCTTGAGCACTTGGGGTAGAACCACTTGTGGTGGCTGGTTCTCATGTCCGTTGTCAGAGTTTCCTGCATTATCTTATCTCTTTGTGGAGGCATTTTCTCTGAAAGTTCAACGTTTTCATTAGCAATCAGTAAATACAAGATATTACTGAAAGCTTGTATGCATAAGAATGGTGGGGTATGAATTAAGAATGTTAAGATTAACTGTTGCACGCGCTCACACACAGCCAGCCTATATCATACTTAAACTCTATACATTTAGTATTATACCTCGGGATCAAACTTAAGGGGAAATCATCTTACATTGCTAAAAGATCATGAACCTAAGTTTCCGAGATAGATCTGAAGCCTAGGTCTCTGATACCACCTGTAGCGTCCCGATCTGATACTAGACATTGGTAGCAGTGCACTCGCCGTAGTCTGCTACGAGAACTACGAAGCGTCAAAGCGGATCAAGCATACGTCATCTATGACATAAGATAAATCAGCAGAAACGTCACAAAAATTTAAAACTTCACTAACATCAATGTAACTAAATAAAATATAGCGGAATTGAAATGTAAATGGGGAAATGTCTAATATATTCTTCAATACAACACATTAACCAGTAAGTCTTCCAACTAAAGAAAAGGAATGTAATCTGTCCACTTTAGTGACCATCATCCTAATGAGCCCACGACTTTGTCTTCTACAAAAATCATCTTGTACTCTGGCTCACCTGAAAAGCAGATGAAGTATCTATTCTTAGCAAAAAAACATCGTTAGCAAGTAACCCGTCTATACACCATACGGGACCACACACGATGAGTCACCAGTTATATATCAATGCCCAAAATAAGGTGTTTGGGTTAGCAAATAACATCTTTATAAAATTTCACCAAAGCCAAATAAGTCACACAAATGACACCCGAATACGTAACAAGCATGTATCTAGCAAAGCATACTACATAAACAGTTCATATGCAAATGTCATTTCTTGCATGTCAAGTCTTATGCTTCGTGTCACGTGATGCATGTGTTTCTTTAAAACTACACACAGAACTAAACAAAACTCATGCATATGTCTTCTTTCGTAAACATGTCATGCATGTCATTTCACAAAGCCTTTTACAATTCTTATCTTATTCTTCGCGTAGCAGAACTTTATACCCTGTGGGTGATCAATCCACCGCAAACAGAACTTTATACCCCGTGTTGATAGGTTCACAGCCCCATAACATAACTTTATACCCGTGTTGATAGGTCCACGGCCCCATAACATAACTTTATACCCTGCTGTTGATTCACATGTCACGCATTTATACCCTGTTACTGCAGACGTGACTTTTATACCCTGCTATTAACGCCAGCCATAACTTGTCTCTCAAAAACTTAATCTTCTTTTGCAAACACATGTTCTTTCGCAAAACAAATCTCATGTCGAAATGTAAAGTGTTCATGTCGTGATGCCGAATGCTCATGTAACATCATATCAAACATGTAAACATGCACACACACTATACATATCAAGTACAAGGTCCTGAACCTCAAACACACCATGCTCATACCTTTTCAGGTCCTTTCGTATTACAAATTCACTTCGGATCCATTCTTAACCTTACTCATTCACACTTAACATTTACAACTCAATTACACCTCAAACACCCTTGTATTTTATGAGAAAATGAAGAGATTAAAGGTATCTCACATACATAGAGCGCTTAATGTGTCAAAAAGGACTTCCAGACACTTGGAACGCCTTCAGGAGGCGCCTAAAGTGACATGAAGCGCCTATACTAGGCGTTCGAAGTGTTCTGGAATTTGCTATGACACATCGAACGCCTACATAAGGGCCTTATGTGACATGAAGCACCTTATGAGGTGTTTGAAGTGTCCAGTGATGTGCTGTGCTGTGACACTTCGAACGCTTACTTTGGGCGCCTAATGTGACATTGAGCGCCTAAAGTGGGTGTTCGAAGTGTTCTAACGATTCTAAAAACCTGCGATTATGCAGTAACTTCTCTTCATCTTCTCCCTTCACCCCTTTCATCTTAACACCTCAATTTCAACCTTACCACCTAAATCCATCATGCACAACACACAAAAACACAATTTGATCCTTACATATATCAATTTGCATCAACCTTAGGCCTTCTACTATTCACCCTTCCGGATATGTCATCAATCTTCTACCCATACCAAACTTGTAACACACATTATCTAACCCTTCAAACCTTCCTGAATTCATCTCAAATCATCTAAGACAACCTTTAGAAAACATGATAATTTATTACAAAGCAATATTTGCACCAAAGGTGACACTTTAAGAGCATGTTTATCAACAATCAAGCACAACATAGATATTCTCAGAATTTGGCCCAAAGAACATGACTTTACACAACCAATAACAACCGATACACATAGTAGAGCATTTAACATAAACGCATCAAGATTACCCATGTGTGATTCGAATTTTCTCTTTATAAGAACATAGGGCCTATTGAATCAAAATTTGCGTAAAGCGTATAGAAATATTACTTACCTTGGAATCTAGATAAGCTTACGAGTGTATGGTAGAATTTCGAGAAGGGTTGGACCTAGGTTGGCTGCTCTTTCTTCTTCTTCTTCTTCTTCTTCTTTTCTTCTCTCTTTTTTTCTTTTCTCTCTTTTCTCCTTTCCTCTCTCCAGCCGTTTTCTCTCTCTTCTTTTGGCCTTCTAATCGTTGCCTCCCTCTCTCCTGGGGAGTTATACTAAATGCGTAACTCCCCCATGATTTAAGTGGGGCGGCATTTTTGGTATTTTAGCCTAATTTTCTTAATTTCGTCTTTTGATTATTTCTCGCCTATATTTTGTCTAACTAAGCCTCATCAACCTATACAATTAATAAAATATTATTTAAAGTTGTTTTCTAATTATTTAATGTCGAACTCGAAAATTACAGGGTATGCCATGTCCAATGTATCGATTTAGATTTGCCTAGACATCGTATTAATGATGAAGATTCTCTTATTCGAGGGTTTTTAGTTATGACTTCCGCTGACATTGATTTACGTTATTATGATGACGTATAATTGAATCGTATGGACGCCTTGCATTCTCCTTAGTGAGATACGGCAGGTAAGTTGTTTCGAGTAGTAGGGCTCGGGACGCATTGCTACAAACCTTAATTTCGAACCGGGCGCTACATATTCAGCCACTCTTATGTCCTTGACTGGGGTTGGAATCGCCACGTGACGGGCGGTCTGAAGGGGGGTGAGGGGCTGGAGAATAGGGGATCTCGATCCCCTTGACTGAGTACTTGATCAGACCTTGTCCTTTTCGTCCCAATGACGCAAGCGGAAGAATTGAGTGGTCCCCTCGACCAGTCCGTGCCACTCAGGATGCAATAAGAACACTTTATGTGCTTCCCAAGCTCAACCCGCTGAATCATTTGTAAATACTGTCTTGACATCTAAAGTTAATAGACGAGAACCTTAATTTTTACTGACATACCTGAGAGTTTTTTCGAGGTCCACTTAACGTCTTAACTGACTTGAGCGTTAGAGAGCTTTCTTAGAGTCAAGATCCGAAGACCTCTAACCTTTGGTTATGTTACAGGGATTACCAAATTTGTTGGTTCATTCAATCAAATACTAATCCTATTTCCAGTTCATCTACTCAAAAGCCTTAACTGTTGAAGCTTACAGTCCATACACTCACAAAGTCCAGTTAAAAAGCTCAACGGAGCCTCCATTGGCGAGAACCAACTTCGTCAAACTGAAATAGTTGATTTTTTATATAGTATTTTTATTTAACAAGAGGGAGGAAGTAATTGATAAGATTGCGATATTAAATATTGAAATATATGGTTCTTTAATATGCACTTTTGATAATGCTCTCCTATGCAAATTTTTTACAATGCTTCTTTGGAAACAAGTAAGACCGGGTCCTTGCAATGCTTCTTTTGGAAACAAGTAAGAGCGGGTCTTTTTAGGATGGAGGAATTGTAAGAATAAGAGACCGTGGAAAATATAAGTGGGAAAAGAAATCTGTAGATTCTCTTGAAAGAAACAAGAAAACGAAAAAGAAACAATATTAGCACACGGAGATAGTTGGGATGTAGTTGTAAACCATATCTGCCAACACAAAAGGAAAGAAAAAAGGACATCACATAACATGTTTGGAAGAAAAGAGGCAGAAAATAAACGACAAACAAAACCATTAATCTACAATATTTTCTCTCTCTTCCTTCCATTTGGTGGGTGCCTCATTACATTCAGGAGAAAAATCCGGTGACAAACATATATTGTTGTTGTCCAATTGAACCTCTCCTCTTCTGATCTAATTAGAAAAATTTTTTGAAAAAGATAAAAGCGATTATTTAGGAAAAACGAGATTTCCAGTTATGGGTCAAAGGAGAAGGAAAGACAATATATATATATATTTTTTTTAAAAGAAAATTTTTATTTATTATGTAGAGGCTCCGTTATGGTGGAGAATACCTTGTTACATCAGAGTATATCATACGTAAACCAAAAGTATAAAGCTGATAGAATGTGCAATCTCCAATCAAATATGATATGCCGCATTAAAACCTTGCCAAGTAAAACCACCCTTGTGGATAAAACCTTGGCGAAGGAAAAGCGTACATATTTATTTGATTGGAAGTATTGCAAGCTTGTACATTCAGAAATTTATAAAATGTTCCTATGTCCGGTATGACGAAGTTGTGGATGAGCTTCAATAATGTTGGTACTTGGTTGGAGTAGCCTTTGAGAATAGCAGTCTTGGTGATCCAGGAACAGAGGTTTCCACGAAGTGCGCATGTCATTTTTAGCGAAACAGCCCGCTTGCATAAAGACGTCCCTCGGCAAAACAAAGATAGTGGTGCATTAGTGTCAACACAATGTATAAACGGCAGTAGTAAAATGTGACTTCGAATTCGTACCGATGTTGCCCATAGTACATAGACTACAGGCAACAGCAAGAAATAAATATAGTGATATATGCATTGAGAGAAAGATGTGATACCCGCGTTGCCTGCATATTGTTGATGCAGGCAACCAATATTTGTAACCAGTTGTATGTATTACGTTCGAAACGCATGGAAGAGTCCATCGGTATGATAAAATGCACGGGCCATCTGCGGCAATTGGGAGGCCGAAGTGAACAGACATGTGAGCGGCTGGAGTCGAGCATGTAGACAGAGATAGTGTGCCACCATGTTGATCTCCCTTGGGATATAATGCAGCGTACTGCCTGTTAGGCGTAGGAGATGTGAAAGCATGTTGTGTTCCGGAAGAGCAGTGATTATGTGGTCCAAGGAGTGCGTTAATTGCTGGCAGTCCGTCTCAATTATTATGTGCCGATGTAACAAGCCAAAGTATAATAGACTATAAACAATTGCTTGTAGCTCTGCTCGGAGAGGAGGCAAGACGGGTAGTCGAAATGAGAGGCCTACTATCATCTTACCATTGGCATCACGAAGGATTGCACCTGCCGCAGCATGTGAATGTCCAGCTGAGGCATCTACATTTAATTTTAACTTTCCAGTTGGAGGACATGCCCATTTCAATAGTAGTGCTTTTTTGACCGAAGACGAGGAGAAAAGCCATTGCTAATTAGTGAGGGTATGGATTGTGCTATGGCCGTGCCAGATGTCGAGGCAGCCCAATCAAAACAAGATTGCTTAGTTAAATGCAACATGTGTGTAACCGACAAATCTGATTCACCAAATATATGGTTTGTGTATATGCGCCAAATTGCCCAGCAAAGCATGATTGGACCAACAACTTTAAAGTTACCTTTTAAAGATGTAGCTGTGGAGAGAAGCCACCATTGAAGAAGGTGGTGTCGTATATTCGATGATTGGATCATTGGACCATCAAGGAACACAGATAGCTGCGACCATACAGGTTGAACAATCGGACAAAAGAAAGATATGTGAGATAGTAGCCGATGCATTTTTACAGAACGGGCAGATGGTCGGACATACGCAAGAGAATGTCTTCACGTTGTCTTCCATAGGCAGGGCCGAATGAAGCAGTTTCCATATAAACAAACAGATTGTTTTTGGAATTCCTTTCCACCAAATGAATTTGTGAGAGAATAACTGTGCGTGATGCGGTCTCACATCTTCATACGCATATTTTAGAGTGAATTGTCCAGTTGGGCTGGAGCGCCAAAAAGGGGAAGGATGGTCCGTCGTGAGTTGCATGCATAAAGTATGTGTGGAACATATTCTTTTCCAACCCGGAGAGTCGTATATACGAGCCAAGTAATCCAGTCTGTGACCATATCGAGCCCGCATGTATTTTGCCCATAGTGAATCACTAGTATGATAATTCCACCAAAGTTTGCAATCATATGCTTGCTGGATGTGTATTAAGCTTCGGATGCCCCAACCGCCTTCCGTTTCTGGATAACATAGTTTTCCAAGCGTGGTCCATTGGTGTTGTCCCGCCCATAGAAAAAGCGATATTTTCCTATTGAGTGCATGGATGATACTCTTGGGCAGGCGAGATGCTGCAAGAATATGAAGGGGGATAGATGTTAAAACTGACTTAAGCAATATAAGTCTACTGCCAGGTGACAAGAGGCGGCTAGCCCAGCCCGTTAGCCTAGTGTCAAAATGCTGCAGCAGCGAGGTACAGTAGGAAGCACGGTTGATGCCACGATAAAGATAAGAGCCCAGGTATTTGATTGGGAGAGAGGATGGTTGCATTGCTAAAACTTGAGCGATGTTATTTTGCTGCCTATTCGTGAGATAGGAGCTGGATACAAACTGACTTTTCGTGTAGTTGACAAGTTGTCCCGAAGCACATTGATACTCTTGAAGGAATGTTTGAAATCGTACCAAGTTGTGGGTTGAGGCATTGAGAAAAATTAGCAAATCATCCGCATAAGCTAAATGAGACACCGGCAAGACTCTTCCAGATGCAAAACCTCTAAGCTGATGAGAGGTGACTAATCTATGCAACCCACGAGTAAAGCCTTCGGAGCAGATTATAAATAGTAATGGTGACAGCGGATCACCTTGTTTGACTCCTCGTGATGGTGAGAAAAAACCATGTGCTGTACCATTAACCGAAATGGATAATTTGGAGAGCCGCATGTTGTTAATTAGGATGCGTAGAAGACGAGAGTCAAACCCAAACTTAAGCATAATGGCTTCGAGGTAAGACCAGTTTACACGGTCAAAGGCTTTGGCCATATCTAGCTTGATCATAACTTGACCATGACGGACTTTTCTGTCTATGATGTGCACCATCTCGTTGGCCATGTTAACATGTTCACTGATGTCATGACCTTTCAAGAATCCAATCTGTTCTGAAGAAATGATTCGAGGAAGTAAAGCGTTGAAGCGAGAGGCTAATATGCGTGTGGTTACCTTGCTAATAAAGTTAGATAAACAAATAGGCCGAAAGTCCGCGTAGGTAAGTGGATGAGCCTTCTTAGGGATCAATGTAATAATGGAGGATAACATGGATGTCGGTGGAGGTACTCCCAGAAAGAATTCTTGCATGGCAAGAGTGACATCAAGTTGTAATATATCCCAACATGTGCGGAAGAATTGACCATTATAACCATCCGGACCTGCCGCACTGGTTGGACTTAAGGTCCACATGCCTCCTTTACTTCAGCCGCAGATGGCAGTTGTAACAACATGCAGTTATCCTCTGATGTCACAAGTGAGGGGATATGAGCTATAAAATCAGCAATCCCAGTAACTTCTTCATGCTCAAACAGTTTCTGATAATAGGAGACTGCTTCAGCTCCTAATGAGCATTGTCCTGCAAAATATCGCCTACAGAATTGTGAAGATTGGCAATTCGTGACGTCATGTTTATCCTTAACAACAGCATGAAATGGCGGTGTTTGCCTCTCCTTCAATATCCATCGTATTCTTGATTTTGTGCCCAATAAGAGGTTTGAGCTGGGTGGCCTGCAATCAGTTTAGCCTGAGCCAAGGATAGAGATGTGCGGTTGGCAGGCGAAGGATCCCTATCAAAAGTAGCTTCAAGCCTCCGGTACACAGCTCGGCTTCCACAACATTGTTGAAGATGTTTCCATAAACATTTTTATTCCAATTTGAAGATCTTTTTCAAACCTATTAGTTCATGTATAAGCCACGCATGCCACCTATCATTGGGTATTGAGTCCATTGCTGTTGCACATATGATTAAAGTCCGAGTGACTTGCCCATGCATTGATGAATCGAAATGAACATAGACTCTTTCAACAGTAGTAGAGCATTTAAGTAGCATAGGGGAGTGATCAGAGGTTGGCTCGAGTAGATGCTGGATCGATATATTTGCAAAATTCCGTGAATGCTACATTGCACAAGTGTCTATCTAATCGACGTCGCACTCTACCTTGTCCAGTTCCACGCGATCAAGTAAATGGTGATCCAACAAAAGGTAGATCCTGTAACCCACAGACATCAACGCATTGACTGAAGTCCTGCAAAATTGCGAATAGGTGGTGTGGAGCGACCCTCATGTTCATCAAGCGATAGATATGTATTAAAATCCCCACTGACAATCCATGGTAGTGTGTTTTGCTGCGATGTTGGCAAAATTCTTGGAGAGCCAATCCATTCCAAGAATTACATCGAATTCCGTCATGGTATGGGAATTAAGACGGCGTCAAAACGGTGATTATACGAACTCAAGTTTGCAGTTCCTGAAAACATGGGAGACACAAGCACCTGATCCCCAGCTGCTTGGATTCTATAGGGCATCACTACAGGTTGGTTTATGCTCAATATTCTTTGCAAATTCTTGGATATAAAGGAGTGACTAACACACTATCAAATAGCACATTGGCAGGTGCTGAATACTAAAATAGCTCCTGAATCATGCAAGACTTTCTAAGCAACAGTAGAGCAACAGTATTTGTAAAAATTTTAAGGCATTGCGTAAATTTCAGAAATACCTGCCACCACATCATTAGCCTCTTTTGCAGCTGGGTCAGTCATAGCATGAATCGCGCATTAGTACGCTGACGCTAGTTCTTAGGTGTTCTGTTGCTGGGCCCCCTTTTCTGAGCAATCTTGGCCATGTGTCGGTCTTCCCACATCTAAAGCAGTAGTTCCCTTATCCGGACAGTCCTTGAGGATGTGTGTAGCGCCCCGCACCCGGGCCTCGTCCGGATACGGTTGCACCCGCCGTACTTCACTAAGGAGAGTACAAAGCGTCATGCGAAATACGAAAATCCATATTATAAGTCATGGATTCCATGTTAACGTTTAACATGACAGTAAAAATTTGGCAGAATTAAAACTTTCCAAATTAAACATGCATTACGAAATAACTAAGTCCCCAAAGTAGCAGTACCACAAAATAACATAACCGACAATCCAGAGAGTGTAGACATAATCATAATACAATTCGTCTTGGCAGCACAAAAGTCCTTAAGCTTAGCCCTTTCATATCTCCTCGCCTATGGATATGGTACCCTCGGCTCATCTTCGATCCAATTTATCTTGGCATTATCTGGGGGGAAAAATAAAGTGTGAGTGATAAAAATCACCCAGCAAGAATACAATAAACGACCATGAAATACATAAAGGGTCATAACATGAATGTATTACCCCCAGAAACCCCACTAATCGTAATTGTACCTGATCTTAAATCCTGAGCTTGCTTAACGAATAAACGACCATGAATACGTAAAGAGTCATAACATGAATGTATTACCCCAAAAACCTCGAATAATCGTAATTCATACTGATCTTAAATCCTGAGCTTGCATGAGGTCAGCTAAGCATGTTTTAGGTAACGCTTTATACCAATAGTAACTTATAAACATTAACTGTAACATGCAAATGATCTTCATGTGTGAGTTATGCAATATATGCATATGCAATGCATGATTCATGTCATGCCATGTCAAAACATCATTTTGGTCCCATACAATAACATGTCATAAAAAAACAGAGTGTCAGATCAATTAACCCCGGATCTGAGCGGGTCCAGAACAGATATCAGATCAATTAACCCCGGATCTGAGCGGGTCCAGAACAGATATCAGATCAATTAACCCCGGATCTGAGCGGGTCCAGAACAGATATCAGATCAATTAACCCGGATCTGAGCGGGTCCAGAACAGATATCAGATCAATTAACCCCGGATCTGAGCGGGTCCAGAACAGATATCAGATCAATTAACCCCGGATCTGAGCGGGTCCAGAACAGATATCATGTCATCAGACCAATTAACCCCGGGTCTGGAGTCGGGTTAGTCGCATGCTTGGCCGGCAAAGGAATCATGAAGCTTTCTTTAAAAAAACATGGGACCGTAAAAACTTTTCATGCATAACGAAAAGATAATCACTTGTAAAACTTGCTTGCATCATAAAATCCATGAAAATCAAGTTCATGATCATGCATGATACATGCCGTGATATGAGATGCAAGCCATGACATAAATGCTCATATGCATTCCTTATAACATGTCAACGTACATGAGTTTGGAAGAATATTTCCAAGTTTTGTACTTCATTTACATAGGACGGTTAGGCTAACCATTTAGGTCCATTTATGCGACTCTTTCGTCACAAGTACGTTAGGTGAAATCATAGATACAAGTCGTAGAATTGGGAATTATTTTAAATAACCATAAAGGGCTTACTTACTTACTTTACGATCCATCTTAATTGCTGAGGCTGAGCTGACAGATTTTACTAAAAATTCAATTGTGGCAAATCCGTAATGCGGTTTCCAGAAATTCCAACTCGTATACGTCATAAACATATGGGACTAGTATCATACCGAAATTCAGCCCATTTGCATGTCTCTAAGTCCCTTTTCTAAGCCTGGAAAGTCGTTACAAATTTCAGGGTGGTTCCAGTAATTTCTATTGAGCAGTTTTACCAAATAATTCATTAAAAATAATCTAGAACTTGTTTTGCTGAAATTCCAACTGGCATGTCTTCTAGACTCATAGAGTTATTATCATGCCAAAAACCAGCTTTATTGGTTATTCACAAGGTCCCTTTTCAAGTCAGTGAAAAGAAGTCACTATTCTGCTCAATTCCCGTTTTCAGGTCTGACCAGTCTTACCAAAATATTATTAAAAATAAACCATAGCTCCTTTTACCAAAATTCCAGCTGGCATCTCTACTATACTCATGGGGCTAGGTTTGTGCCAAAAATCAGAGTTATTGAAGGTCCAAAAAGTCCTCTTTGAATTCGTTGAAGTCAATGGTCAATTCTGCCTAGCTCCAGAATTTTCTGCTGGAGCGGTTTTACCGTAATTTCTTAAAATTAATTCTTAACTTATTTTAACATAATTCCAACTCATACATATCATAAACTTGTAATAATAGCATCCTACCGAAAATTAACTCATTTTCATGTCCCTAAGATTCGTTTTTGAGTCCACTAACTTGTTACTTAATTTCTGCTCTGTCCCAGCACTTCTCATTGGCAGTTTACCAATTAAATCATTAAAATTAATCCACAACTTGTTTTACCATGATTCCAGCTGGGGTATTCACAGAACACCTGGTATTAGCATCCTGCCAAAAATCAGATTTATTGAGCCACTACAAGGTCCTTTTTCATGTCAGTCAAAAAGAGATGCAGTTCTGCTCAGTTCCAGGCTTTTCAGTCTGAGCAGCTTTACCAAATTTTTTATTAAAATATTCTACAACTCCTTTTTCAAAAATTCCAGCTTGCACATTTCCTATACACATAATGGAGTCATCAAACCGAAAATTAGCCTTTTTGAACATCCTCAAGATCTCTTTTCATGCCATGCAAAACGTTACATCATTCAGTCCTGTTCCAGAATTTACAGCCTGAGCAGTCTCACCATTTATTTTATGACAATTAAACCATAACTTATTTTACCAAAATTCCAACTCTCAGCTCTTCTATACACATGGGGCTAGATCTGTGCCAAAAACCAGATTTTTGAAGGTTCAAAAGACCCTTTTTAAATTCGTTAAACATAGTGGTCAATTCTGCCCTGCTCCAGAATTTTCTGCTGGAGCAGTTCTACTAAATATTTTATTAAAAATAATCTATAACTTATTTTGACAAAATTCCAACTCTCACTTGTGCTACACTCATAAGGCTAGCTTGGTACCGAAAATTAGCATCATTGAAGGTCTGTAAGGTTGGTTCTCAGGCCGTTGAAGATGCCATCCTGTTCTGCCTAGCTCCAGTAGTTTGAGATTTTGTCATTGGTTCAAGTCCAAGGTCCACCCTTTCATCTTGTTCTTGCAAGATATATTACTAATCACTACTTAAACCTTAAATCATCTCAAACAGCCTTGTAACTAGATGCATGTCATAAAAGACTCCATCTTTGAGAGAATAAGCCACATGCAATGCAAGGTTCTTAAGAAATCTATAAGATATAATCTCAAACTTAGGACATTAACTAAAGATTAAATCTTAAGAACTTCTAAGCATTCAAGTCACAAACTCTTTACATAAATCATGAGAGATCATTGTAAACTTGCCTCTTCAAGCCAAAGTTTTTGCCTTTGCTTGGTTTGGAGTGAGTTGAGTTGGAAACCTTCTCCTCCTACTCCCTTGTATACACGGTTTTGAAGAAGAGGGAGGAAAAAGATTAGTCTTCCTTACTTAGTGAAAAATAGAGTTTTATTTGGAGCCAAAACATCTTACCAAAGTTGTCTTGGGATGGAGCTTCAAGTGTAGCTAGATAGCTTCACCTAAGAGTGTTGAAGATCTTCACCCTTGAGCATGGAGGCCACGGTTTGGAGAGGAAAATAATACCCATGTGAGCTTCACTATTTTGTATGAAAAATCTACTTAAGAACTTTGAAATGAGTCTTACCTAGAAGATTCTTGAGCTTGAAGAAGAAGATGGAGTTGTGCCTCTTGTCCTTGGGGTGGCCGAATGTTTCCTTGATGATGGAGGGATGGAACTTTTGCTAAGTGTAGTCTAGGTCTTTGCTTGAGAGAAGATTCAAGATGGAATGAAATGTGGTGGATTGCAATATTTAGAAGGAATCTAGAGGGCATGGGAGGGAGGGGAGAATTTTCGGCACTATGGCCAAAGAGAGGGAGGGGAACATGCTTTATGAAAAGTGGAGAAAGGAAGTGTTGGTTTTGTAGCTTGTCTTACATGCATGCACTCTTTTCTTTATTTTATTATTTTGTTCCTTGCATGCTTTGTTTTTATTCTTATTTTATTAGCCTAGGTTTTGCATGCTAGTTATTTTAGGCATTAAGTATTATTTAGTTAATTTGTAGTGGTTTCTAGAAGCCTAGAGAAGGCTTTGGCCGATTTTTAGGGGCTTCTTGGGCAATTTGATATTTCTTGTAATTTTAATTCATGTACTATATTGTTTGCTTTATTTTATTGCATTCCAAGATTTGCATATATATTTATATATAATAGGATGTACAACGTGCATGTTACCTAAAACATATATTAGTGTACATGTATCCACATATACACATGTATGCACGCCTATATGTACTTTGTACACATATACATATGTATCTTTTTATATATATATATATATATATATATATATGTATTGTTCATATAACTATATTCCTCATTTATCACTTTTCTTGAAAACCCCTTATTAGTATCATCTTCGAAGTATTTAAGTAAATAGGGTTAAGCTAGCTTAAGTAACACGCGCTTAAAGAAATTATCGCTTTCATTCCGTCACTTGTTCATAGTTCCAAGTACATGTCGTTGGGGTACAACATCCTCCCCCCTTATTATAAGTTTCGTCCTCGAAACTTCAGAACTAGTCGAATAGATGGGGATATCTACTCCTCTCATTGTCCTCCGTTTCCCATGTGGCTTCTTCTTTAGGTTAATAAGATCGCATAAAGCGTCTATTTAGTTTCCTCAAAACAGCTTTGTTCCTTTCATCTTAAAGGTTTCATCAAAACTGGTTCTAATTCTCGAAAGGTTTTGTCGTAACCTATCCCATATCAAGCACTCGCAACCTCGATACTATGTACTTGCTAATGAAATCCATTCCGTGTAATCATGACCGTAGCAGGCTTATAATTTCCTAAGAAATGATCAACTAGGCATAGATCATTAACTCTGGGGTATAGACTATTCGCTCTTTTCTATAAACATCCTTTCAGTGATCATGTAACTGTCATCCTATTTACGAAATAGCTTCCAAAGACACCCGGGATAATTCCCATAAGGTACACAAACCAAGATCTTCGTAAGGTATGTCCCGTATTCATCCGTCTGGCTGATTGCCTTATTATGTACTAACTCTTCCCCTTTTTGAGATCTTTTCATAGAATCGAACTAGAAGTTGTGGGTTTCCTTTGAAACCTATGTTCCCTTTATGACTTTCAATCATCCTAAGGTGGCCCGTTCTTCTTAAAACATGGTTTTCATAGTCATGACCTATTCCCCGCATAGTGCAATAAAACGAGTACAAGTGCTGATAGTGACGCATCATGACGAAGACCCTGCGTCCCATACACAGTGTCATACTTAGTAATGTTATCACTAATAACCTTACCTACTTGCTTGTGGTCTACTAATCATAACTCAAGGAAACTAGCATAATCACTCCTTACCTGGTTAACAGGAAGTAGAGCCGGGGACATAGGTATCTTACACTTATTAGGCATGTCTTGGTTGTTTCTTTGTCATCCGCATAGACTGGCCTTATATGGTTACGGTTTCCACCTTTTACTTCGTTTGCTTGTTAATCCGTTTCTTTCATTCTCGTCCCCTTACATCGCATTCCGCTCCATAGCGGCCCTTCAATAATTCACCAAAGATCCTTGAATACGATTTAGCTTACCCTAACTGGATCTGGTAGTATAAACCTTTCATCTCTTATAATCAAAGGAACATACTGTCTCAAAGAAATAAGTGAGTATGGAAATGCCTGGCCCTTGTCTTAGTGAGTTAATTTCCGACAACGGTATTCCTTCAGGGTGAGTATGATGTAATTGACCTATCATGATTATGTACTATCGGAGTTCCCTTCTTTTCATGACAGAGGTCCTTAAGTCCTGACTGTGATCCATATGCTTTCCTTCGATAAACATCCTTCTGTATCCATGCGTTAGCCATAAAACGTTTCCATCGGTGTTAGAAATTTCTTTCCTAAAATACATATATGATGACTTGTACCTTAGTCTGAGATTGTACTCTTATAGAATGGTGAAACCCCAGTCTCTCGCCAAGTCCTACTTGACTCATCCGTTTCATAGACACGCCAATCCCGTAATAATCGAACCTGGGGTGGAAGTCCTTCCTGGGAATTTATGTCGTTTCGTGGTGTTCTTGTTCCCTACATAATCTATGTTTTCTTTTCCCAATCACAAGAGTATTCTCGTTTGCCTTGTCCTCATAGACTATTATGCTATGCAATATTTGTCATCTCATATTGTTACCGCTAGAGTGGGTTAGGTAATCCCGACTTATAATAGTCAAGGAAGGATTTTAATCATCTTACTGAATTGTCCTTAAGATACCGAACTCACAAAGTCTATAACGTGTCAGGACGTTTGTCAATCCTAATAGTTTTGGGGATGTCTTTGATTCGCCTTGCACACATTCCATGTTCTTCCTCGAGCTTGGTTCTCTCGTTGGAAATAGTCAGTTTGCAATTCGGTTTTGTTAACACCTATGTTTCCCAAAGTGGTCAACAAATCCTGGATCCTAGGCAACTGGTATTTATCTTCCATGGAAACCTTATTGAGCTCCGACTATTATGGTAATAATCCAATCTTCAAGAGCATTTTGATAACTTATTCTAGTTTTTTTTTTTTACACTTTCGTTGAGTTACCTTATCGCATTGCTCTAATGACTGTTTATACCTGGCTAAAAGACACAATAAAATATAGGTACTTCAGATTTAAATTAAGCAGTTGGGAGTACCTGTTATGATTTGAGGTTTCAGGCACTGCTGAATCAGGAACTCTTTCATCCAGGTTAGCGTTCTTGGTTATCTCTTTATTATCCCTCAGTGGACGCGGTCGCCACCTCTTGTTTCGTTCCTTAAGTCCTTTATTTTGTCCTTCCATTAGTTTAATGTCGTGTTCCGCTCTGTAGCAGTCCTCCAGTAATTCCTCGAAAGTGCTAGAATATGCATTAGCTAGCCGAATCTTAATCCGGAAGTCTAGACCTCGCATGAATCTAATTACCTTGTTCTCTCCGTCTTCCATGATCGAGGGAACATAGCGGCCCAATATAGTGAACCGACGAGCATACTCGGAAACAGTGATACCTGGTTCTTGTTTTAAGGTGTCAAATTCCTCAACCCTCGTCATGATTAGGTAGAGAGGAAAAACTCACAAAACTCCTCTAGAAACCTTGTCCAAGTCACCGGTCGGGGCAATGGCTGGATACAAGTTCTCCACCACCGGCTGGCCTTGCCAATCAAAAATGGCCGGACAATTGGTGTCTTTACCTTCTCAGGTACTCGTATCAGCAAGAAGGTACTTTCGACTTCATCAAGCCATTTTTCCGCTTCCTCGGGACTAGATTCTCCGCCAAATTCTGGGATATGTGCTCTTACTAGCTGCCGGTAATAAAACCCAGCGCTGCCCGGGGGTGAAAATGACAATGCTTGTTCGTTAGTCTGTGATGCCATCTGCACTTATGGTTTTAATGTCTATTTAGAATATCGGAATTAAAATCAATTGAATTTGACTAAGGACGTAAATCGAAAACTTAAGTAAAGGAGATAAAAAGCACGTCTTACGTCATTGACCTAGCTTTCATAGTTTAGGATTAGTTATTAAATCACATCCTAAACCCGGTCTAAGTGGTCCTATTCTAAGGTCGCCACTCATCTAAAATCATGACTTAGGTCTACGATCAAACTTAGTTGACTATAATCATCACTTAGTTCGACATTCTGCCCGGATCTGGAGCCTTCGCTCTGATACCACCTGTAGCGCCCCGCACCCGGGCCTCGTCCGGATACGGTGCACCCGCCGTACTTCACTAAGGAGAGTACAAAGCGTCATGCGTAACATACGAAAATCCATATTATAAGTCATGGATTCCCATGTTAACGTTTAACATGACAGTAAAATTTTGGCAGAATTAAAACTTTCCAAATTAAACATGCATTACGAAATAACTAAGTCCCCAAAGTAGCAGTACCACAAAATAACATAACCGACAATCCAGAGAGTGTAGACATAATCATAATACAATTCGTCTTGGCAGCACAAAAGTCCTTAAGCTTAGCCCTCTTCATATCTCCTCGCCTATGGATATGGTACCCTCGGCTCATCTTCGATCCAATTTATCTTGGCATTATCTGGGGGGAAAAATAAAGTGTGAGTGATAAAAATCACCCAGCAAGAATACAATAAACGACCATGAAATACATAAAGGGTCATAACATGAATGTATTACCCCCAGAAACCCCACATAATCGTAATTCGTACCTGATCTTAAATCCTGAGCTTGCTTAACGAATAAACGACCATGAAATACGTAAAGAGTCATAACATGAATGTATTACCCCAAAAACCTCGAATAATCGTAATTCATACCTGATCTTAAATCCTGAGCTTGCATGAGGTCAGCTTAAGCATGTTTTTAGGTAACGCTATACCAATAGTAACTTATAAACATTAACTGTAACATGCAACATGTTTCATGATCGTGAGTTATGCAATATGCAATGCATGATGTCATGTCATGCCATGTCAAAACATCATTTTGGTCCCATACAATAACATGTCATAAAAAACAGAGTGTCAGATCAATTAACCCCGGATCTGAGCGGGTCCAGAACAGATATCAGATCAATTAACCCCGGATCTGAGCGGGTCCAGAACAGATATCAGATCAATTAACCCCGGATCTGAGCGGGTCCAGAACAGATATCAGATCAATTAACCCCGGATCTGAGCGGGTCCAGAACAGATATCAGATCAATTAACCCCGGATCTGAGCGGGTCCAGAACAGATATCAGATCAATTAACCCCGGATCTGAGCGGGTCCAGAACAGATATCATGTCATCAGACCAATTAACCCCGGGTCTGGAGTCGGGTTAGTCGCATGCTTGGCCGGCAAAGGAATCATGAAGCTTCTTTAAAAAAAATCATGGGACCGTAAAAACTTTTCATGCATAACGAAAAGATAATCACTTGTAAAACTTGCTTGCATCATAAAATCCATGAAAATCAAGTTCATGATCATGCATGATACATGCCGTGATATGAGATGCAAGCCATGACATAAATGCTCATATGCATTCCTTATAACATGTCAACGTACATGAGTTTGGAAGAATATTTCCAAGTTTTGTACTTCATTTACATAGGACGGTTAGGCTAACCATTTAGGTCCATTTATGCGACTCTTTCGTCACAAGTACGTTAGGTGAAATCATAGATACAAGTCGTAGAATTGGGAATATTTTAATAATAAATTAAATAACCATAAAGGGCTTACTTACTTACTTACGATCCATCTTAATTGCTGAGGCTGAGCTGACAGATTTTACTAAAAATTCAATTGTGGCAAATCCGTAATGCGGTTTCCAGAAATTCCAACTCGTATACGTCATAAACATATGGGACTAGTATCATACCGAAATTCAGCCCATTTGCATGTCTCTAAGTCCCTTTTCTAAGCCTGGAAAGTCGTTACAAATTTCAGGGTGGTTCCAGTAATTTCTATTGAGCAGTTTTACCAAATAATTCATTAAAAATAATCTAGAACTTGTTTTGCTGAAATTCCAACTGGCATGTCTTCTAGACTCATAGAGTTATTATCATGCCAAAAACCAGCTTTATTGGTTATTCACAAGGTCCCTTTTCAAGTCAGTGAAAAGAAGTCACTATTCTGCTCAATTCCCGTTTTCAGGTCTGACCAGTCTTACCAAAATATTTATTAAAAATAAACCATAGCTCCTTTTACCAAAATTCCAGCTGGCATCTCTACTATACTCATGGGGCTAGGTTTGTGCCAAAAATCAGAGTTATTGAAGGTCCAAAAAGTCCTCTTTGAATTCGTTGAAGTCAATGGTCAATTCTGCCTAGCTCCAGAATTTTCTGCTGGAGCGGTTTTACCGGTAATTTCTTAAAATTAATTCTTAACTTATTTTAACATAATTCCAACTCATACATATCATAAACTTGTAATAATAGCATCCTACCGAAAATTAACTCATTTTCATGTCCCTAAGATTCGTTTTGAGTCCACTAACTTGTTACTTAATTTCTGCTCTGTCCCAGCACTTCTTATTGGGCAGTGTTACCAATTAAATCATTAAAATTAATCCACAACTTGTTTTACCATGATTCCAGCTGGGGTATTCACAGAACACCTGGTATTAGCATCCTGCCAAAAATCAGATTTATTGAGCCACTACAAGGTCCTTTTTCATGTCAGTCAAAAAGAGATGCAGTTCTGCTCAGTTCCAGGCTTTTCAGTCTGAGCAGCTTTACCAAATTTTTTATTAAAAATATTCTACAACTCCTTTTTCAAAAATTCCAGCTTGCACATTTCCTATACACATAATGGAGTCATCAAACCGAAAATTAGCCTTTTTGAACATCCTCAAGATCTCTTTTCATGCCATGCAAAACGTTACATCATTCAGTCCTGTTCCAGAATTTACAGCCTGAGCAGTCTCACCATTTATTTTATGACAATTAAACCATAACTTATTTTACCAAAATTCCAACTCTCAGCTCTTCTATACACATGGGGCTAGATCTGTGCCAAAAACCAGATTTTTGAAGGTTCAAAAGACCCTTTTTAAATTCGTTAAACATAGTGGTCAATTCTGCCCTGCTCCAGAATTTTCTGCTGGAGCAGTTCTACTAAATATTTTATTAAAAATAATCTAACTTATTTTGACAAAATTCCAACTCTCACTTGTGCTACACTCATAAGGCTAGCTTGGTACCGAAAATTAGCATCATTGAAGGTCTGTAAGGTTGGTTCTCAGGCCGTTGAAGATGCCATCTGTTCTGCCTAGCTCCAGTAGTTTGAGATTTTGTCATTGGTTCAAGTCCAAGGTCCACCCTTTCATCTTGTTCTTGCAAGATATATTACTAATCACTACTTAAACCTTAAATCATCTCAAACAGCCTTGTAACTAGATGCATGTCATAAAAGACTCCATCTTTGAGAGAATAAGCCACATGCAATGCAAGGTTCTTAAGAAATCTATAAGATATAATCTCAAACTTAGGACATTAACTAAAGATTAAATCTTAAGAACTTCTAAGCATTCAAGTCACAAACTCTTTACATAAATCATGAGAGATCATTGTAAACTTGCCTCTTCAAGCCAAAGTTTTTGCCTTTGCTTGGTTTGGAGTGAGTTGAGTTGGAAACCTTCTCCTCCTACTCCCTTGTATACACGGTTTTGAAGAAGAGGGAGGAAAAAGATTAGTCTTCCTTACTTAGTGAAAAATAGAGTTTTATTTGGAGCCAAAACATCTTACCAAAGTTGTCTTGGGATGGAGCTTCAAGTGTAGCTAGATAGCTTCACCTAAGAGTGTTGAAGATCTTCACCCCTTGAGCATGGAGGCCACGGTTTGGAGAGGAAAATAATACCCATGTGAGCTTCACTATTTTGTATGAAAAATCTACTTAAGAACTTTGAAATGAGTCTTACCTAGAAGATTCTTGAGCTTGAAGAAGAAGATGGAGTTGTGCCTCTTGTCCTTGGGGTGGCCGAATGTTTCCTTGATGATGGAGGGATGGAACTTTTGCTAAGTGTAGTCTAGGTCTTTGCTTGAGAGAAGATTCAAGATGGAATGAAATGTGGTGGATTGCAATATTTAGAAGGAATCTAGAGGGCATGGGAGGGGGAGAATTTTCGGCACTATGGCCAAAGAGAGGGAGGGGAACATGCTTTATGAAAAGTGGAGAAAGGAAGTGTTGGTTTTGTAGCTTGTCTTACATGCATGCACTCTTTTCTTTATTTTATTATTTTGTTCCTTGCATGCTCTTGTTTTATTCTTATTTTATTAGCCTAGGTTTTGCATGCTAGTTATTTTAGGCATTAAGTATTATTTAGTTAATTTGTAGTGGTTTCTAGAAGCCTAGAGAAGGCTTTGGCCGATTTTTAGGGGCTTCTTGGGCAATTTGATATTTCTTGTAATTTTAATTCATGTACTATATGTTTGCTTTATTTTATTGCATTCCAAGATTTGCATATATTTATATATAATAGGATGTACAACGTGCATGTTACCTAAAACATATATTAGTGTACATGTATCCACATATACACATGTATGCACGCCTATATGTACTTTGTACACATATACATATGTATCTTTTTTTTATTATATATATATATATGTATTGTTCATATAACTATATTCCTCATTTATCACTTTTCTTGAAAACCCCTTATTAGTATCATCTTCGAAGTATTTAAGTAAATAGGGTTAAGCTAGCTTAAGTAACACGCGCTTAAAGAAATTATCGCTTTCATTCCGTCACTTGTTCATAGTTCCAAGTACATGTCGTTGGGGTACAACAATGTGGCTCGCCTTGCCACATCCGAAGCATTTCCTTATCTGGTAATAACATTCTCCAACATGGCGCTTACTGCAATGAGGGCAGCTCGGAATAGCAGATTGTTGGCCTTGGTTCTTTGACTGGTTCTTTTGGGAACGGTGTTGGAACCGATTCTTTCCTTGGCGCCCTGGGCCCCTTGAGTTTTGATTAGCAGATTTGCGGGGCCCTCCGCTCCTGGATGTTTCCCTTCTCTTTTCTGGCCGATCTCATCACGGTGAATGATATCTCGTTCTATTCTGTAACATGCGTCCAAGAGTGCACCAAAGTTTGTCGGGTTCGCATTGACTAACCAAGTCCGAATCCTAGGGTTCAACCCTCTTTCAAACTTCAGCATCTTGGTTTCTTCATGATTCATGGTGGTGGATGGTTGGAATCTCCCCAGAGCTATGAAATTGTTGGCATATTCAGTGACTGTCATTCCTTGTTCTTGCATCAGTGATTCAAACTCGTGCCTTTTCTGCAGTTTGACAGAGGGTGGTATGTAGAATTTGTTGAATTCCTGGAGAAATCTCTCCCATGGAATTGGCCTTGGTAGAGATTGCAGGTTGGCCTTCCACCATTGGTTGGCTTCTCCAAGTAGGAACAGCCTGACTGCCTGAGTCTTTACCTCCTCAGGTGCTCTAATCAGTTCAAAATAGTTTTCTACTTCATCTAGCCACTTCTCAGCGGGATTTGAATCTGACTTTACTTCGAACGGCGGAACATTGGCTCTTTTTAACTTTTCAAAGTAGTATTGGGCATCCCTGACCGGCTCGTGAGGTTGAGGAATATTCTTGTTGATCATAGAATTTATTTTGTAACGTACGTACGTGCATGCCCCTCAGAAATTCTATTGGAATAAATTAAATTCTGCCACTTATATGAAATTCCCACCTTGAATAAAACCCCGACACTGCATACTACAGATGGTGCGACCGAGAGCCAGACCATTAAGAACTAGACCAGAGGTACAGGAGCCTATTCCTCCTCCACCTGCACAGGTCCCTCCACCACCGCCACCGCAAGACCAAAATCCGCCTCCGGTTCAGAACGTTCCCCTACCATAGGGGCCTTTACGATGCTAGATATCAATGCCTTTCAGAATTTTTGCCAGACAGACACTCAAATTGGTCAAGTGATGATAAGAATATATAGTATTCTGGCGAGGCCTAGGACCAGACAGCAGATTGGCTACTTGTATCCACAAGGATTTAGTTGCTGGACAATGGAGAAAGATATGATCACGAGAATCTGAATGCGCCATACACACATTGAGATGGATAAATGACTTGCCAAGCGCGAAGAGTGTTTGTTAAAGGAAGTGAATGACTCCACAAATGCCACAAAAAGATCTTCGCATTTGGAGGCGATATAGGCAACCAAATGAATTTCTATGCCTCAAACAATGGTGTTTGCAATTGGTATAGCGAATATGCCGACTTAATAGTGTATTGACCAAGGGAATCAGTAGGCCAGCTAAAGCCATCTGATGTGGAAAGAGTATTAAGCTACATATAATCATGAGTAGCGCAAATACGCTTCCAAGTGGCAGAGTCATAGATGTGTGCGTAGATATCATTCCTGCGGCCGTATTTCGTCCGACTAAAGAGAGCCCACAGTGAACCAGAGGAATGATACTTCCACCATAATTGTCCGTCGTACACCTTCTGTATCAGCTCCAAACTTCAGATACCCAACCCACCATGGTCAATGGGCGGCATATTGATCCCAAGACATCCAATGGTGCTTACCATTCCTAAGAAGGAAGCCATTTTGCGGTTCAAGACATTGATTACACTTTTGGCAGTCTAGAACTTGCTATAATGTGGATAGGGCATAATAGACAAAACATGCTTGATAAGGACCAGGCGGCCTGCCATAGATAACAAAATTTGATGACCAACCATTAAGTCGCTTATCAAAATGTTCTATCAATGATGTGCAATATGATGAACGGATTATCCCCTTGTATAGATAGGATCCTAAGTACCTTTCATAGGCAAGTTGACCAGACGCATATTTATCTGCTGTGCCACCTCGTCGTCCCACCACACTTTTCCCTACGACAAGTTGGCTCTTTTGGAAATTAATTAATTGTCCGGATGCTGCTTGGTAAACTATCCCAAAAACTTTTGAAAAGCGCCTCATGTTAGACGAGCTGCCATTGAGAAAAACCACCAAATCGCCTACAAATGCTAGATGGATTACCTGTGTGGCACGGCCAACTTGAAATCCACGCAACTCCCCCGAAGCTATTAAGGAATTAATACCCCGTGAGAATCCTTCCGATGCTAATATAAATAACAATGGAGAAAGCGGGTCTCCCTGTTTGGACTCCACGGGAGACAGGAAAAAAGCCCACTGGCTTGCCATTTATGAGAACCGAACATCTTGTAGCTGAGAAGTTGTTCATGATCATTTGCACGAGTCTTGCATGAAAACCAAATTTGAGCAAAAGTTGCCGAAGATACAACCAATCCACTCTATCAAACGCCTTTGTCATATCAAGCTTTACGACGACGTGGCCTCAATGGACGCATTTGTCTATCATGTGGACCATCTCTTGAGCTAACACAACATGGTAAGTGATGCTACGCCCCTTGAGGAACCTAGCTTGCTCAGGAGATATTAATCTCTGTAAAAAATCCGAAAGACGCGAAGCAATCAGTCGCGTGATAACTTTGGCCAGAAAATTTGTTAAGCAAATGGGATGGTAATCACTAAATGATTGAGGATTTGAAACCTTCGGAATGAGTGTGATTAATGTTGCTGCAAGCTGCTTAGGTGGACTGATACCCAGAAAAAATTCTTGCATAGCTTTGTGGACATCAGCTTTTATAGTAGACCAAAAGGTACGATAGAAGGATCTGGGAAAAACCATCTGGGCCAGCAGCGCTAGAGGGGACTAAGATCCCAAATAGCCCTCTGCACTTCCTGTATGTCTGGTAGATCATAAGAATCTCATTATCGTGATCTGTCAAAATCGATGGAATAATTGTAATAATGGCGATGCATCCGACAGGTGTTTCCGCTGCAAATAATATTGCATAGTAATGTACTGCCTGGCGTTCAATATCTTCTTCGTCAATTGGGGTTTTATCATTAGGTCGAGCCCTAAATTTTCCAGTCTAAGTTATCCTAGTCCAAGGTCAACTCTCATCTAGGATCAAAACTTAGGTCTAAGATCAAACTTAGTTGACTAAGATCATAACTAATTCTATATTCTTCCCGGATCTGGAGCCTCAGTTCTGATACCACCTATAGCGCCCTGTACCCCGACCCAGCCGGATACGGTGCACCCACTACGGAGAGTACCAGGCGCCAGCCCATAACATAACAAAGTCCAGAATAAATATGAGGACTTTCATGCTTACCACGTAAACAAGTAAGCAAAAATGAGGCAGAATAAAAATTTTAAAATAAAACGTCTACGAAACCATCATCAGTTTTACAACCCAAATCATAAAGTACGGAAATTCCCAAAAGAATTGTTTCCATCACAAATTCATAAAAGGATCATCGATCATGACCATCTCGTCAAGCCTTCTAGGCCATCCATCTCTCGCACTCCTACGGGTAGGGAACCCTAAGTTCGTCTTCATCCATTCCACTTTATTCCCTGCGGCCTCTGGGAGGAAAAATAGGGAGTGAGTGACTAAGTCACCAGCAAGTAAACTATAAATAATCGTGAATTAAATGGAAAGTACATACAAGAACCGAACCCCAAAAATTCAGTTTGAAAACATACCTGACTTTCCATCCAATACTCGTCAGTGATCAACTCACAACATATCAAAGGTCATAACTTAACTGGGATCATAACTTGTTAAAGAGCATAACTTAGAAAAGATCATAACTTATAAAAGTTCATAACGTATCAAAGATCGTCACTCAATAAGATCATAAGTTAGGAGCTACCAAGTCATAACAACTTAGTCTAAGTGTCACGTACCATTATTCGATTACTAGTTGAATGCGACATGCATGAGTATGTATGTGTGATGCATCGTGACAAAATGAAGATAAGATCCTTTGTTCTTTTCTTTCAAAACGTCATCGTCAAGAAAACAAGAGAGCATTCAGATCTATTCACCCGGATCTGAGGCGGTCACTTATTCCCTTCGAATCTATTATTCCCGGATTCAGAGTGGCCACGTCATCAATTATTAGGTCTATTCTCTCTGGGCCTGAACGGTCGATATCAGGTCTATTCTCTCCGGGCTTGAACGGTCCATATCATCAGATCAATTAACCCCGGATCTAGAACAGGTCCTTACAGGCCGGGAAACACACACAGTACCGGTGGGAAGCGTTCTTTTAAAAACATAATCTTTTCTTAAAAAAACGTTTTTTCATCTTTCTTTCTTGTAAAATCAATTCCATAAGTCATGTAAATGACGATGATGCAATGTATGACATGTACTATGCAATTCATGACATAATGCGTTACATATACACGTACGTACACTTATTCTTTAGGCTGAGAATTTTTTCCAGAATTATCATTCCATACACATGGCCTCAAACCCTCGTGTTTTAGGCCCACTATCATGAGTTCTTGTCATACATATGCATAAAAGTGTCTTTTCTATTCGTAATATAGTTTTCGTGACGGTACGAGACATATAAGACAATTAATTTATTTAATTACGAAACAAGGGCTGCTGAATTTCAGCAATGCAGCGTTCTTTCTTTTACCTTTCATATAAGCCCATTAATGCTTTATTTAATTTGGGCCAACTTGGAAAAACGCTGTAGACATGCCAATAATTAATGATCATAAGCACAAACCATATAACTAAGCCTAAGCCCATTAAAACAAGGCCTTACAACAAGTTCCTTAATTCTGCCCAAAATTCCAGATTAGTAACGCCAACTTGACCTTGGTGATTACCCCTTAAAATAACCATGATAAGTTAGGTGGTTTATATAAAAACACTCACATATGTCTCCATTAATTGCCATGAAAGTTTCGCGGAATTATAATATCGGTCATTTATTCTTTTTCCCAAAGAGGTTACCTGCTGAATTCTGGAACGATCAATTTTACTACGAATTTTATTGTGGCCAAACCGTAAGTTCTTTTTCAAAAATTACAACTCTCAATCTTAGAAAACACATAGGGCTAGTATCCTGCCAAAAATCAGCCCAATTGCATGTTCCTAAGGTCCATTTCCGGGATATTCATTATGTCACATAAAATCTGTTCAGTCCAGTAATTTCCAGCATGACAAGTTTTGCTAAAAATCCCGTTAAAAACAATCCGTAACTCCTTTTTAACAAATTCAAACTCTCATAATTACTATACACATAGGGATAGTGTTATACCAAAAATTAGCTAAATTGAATACCTCTAAAGTCTCTTTTCAGGTCCTACAAAACGACGTAAAAATCTGCCCTGCTCCAGTGAATACCAATTTTGTCACATTTCCTTACTAAAAGGTCCCAACTTGCATTATTCGGCTTAAACACTTTATTAAACATCAAGTACCCCTTCTTGCATGTGGATTTGCAGGTTCTAACACATTCTAAAGTCATCCATACATTGCTTCAAAACAGTTCGAATAATACATATATCATACCTTTGGCTATGCACATCATGTTCATACAAGAATCAACTCTTGGTATGATTGGTGCATACACACCCTAACCCCCAAAACAGTCCGTTCATACACATGCAGGGCAAAAGCATATCTCCATGACGAACAAATTAAGCCTATCACATAAAGCATACATCTTATTCGCACTTTACCCCACAAGTTACAATTTCTTACAAAGCTACATCCATTTCCCCCCTTTGTCCATTCAACCGTCCCCCATACATGTAAAAGGCAAGATCTTTGACATATTCATCTTAGATCTACCATATATTCATGCTTATAATAACAAAGATTCCACCTTTGGAGCAAATCTCACACATGCAAGCCTCTTTTCCTGAGGGTCGAAGTTTCATGCATTAAAACTTAACATTTCACTTCTAAGATTAAAACTTAATAACATCTAGACATTCAAGCATACACTTTCACATCCAAGTCATGAGTATGTATAGTGTACTTGCCTTTTTCAACTTACTCCTCTTCTTAGCTTGAAACGTGTATGGAATAGGTGAAGCCCTCCTCTTCTTCACACATGCACCCCACGGTTTTGAAGGGGAAAAGAGATCAATGGTTAGCTCATATTCTTAAGTGAAAGATGCACTAAATAGGGGTTAGATGGACTTACCAAATGGAACTTGTGTAGTGTTCAAGCCCCTTAAGACTAGTATCCCACAAAAGCTTGAGATTTTTGAGCCTAGTGACCTTGAAGGTCACGGTTTGGGAGCAAGAAAAATAGCACTATGAGTTTCATCTTATGAAAGATGTAGAAATCCACTTAAGAAGGTTAGGATATACTTACTTAATACCACTTGATCTTGGAAGATCCTAAATCTTCTTTGCTTAGTCCTTGGTCATGTGGTTTGGAAGGAGAGAAGAGAGGAAGTTTTCTTGTTCTTAATGGTCCTTTAAGAGTTGGAATAAAGGAGAGGGTCCTAGAGTGTGTTTGGGAGGGATTTTTCTTCTTAGGCTAAGTGTTAGCCATTGGGGGGGGTAAGAGGAAGGAATGAGAATTTACCATGGTAAGGTTATGGTGATTAACCTTAGTTACTTTAATTAATTGGGGTTACTTTACAACTAACTTAAGTTACTTTATTCCAATCATAGTTACTTTTAGGCTAACCTTGGTTACTTTAATTAATTAGGGTTTATTTTAACCTTGGGTTGATATAAAGTAACCATGGTAGAGTAAAAAAAATCCATCCTTGGTTAACCTCATAGGCTACCCGGCGGTTAGGGTCTTTAATGACCCTAACCATGCTAAATTTTTGTTTTATTAAAACAATTATGTGGTGGTTGCCTCCTTAATTGTTTTTCCCTCCTTTTTCTTTTAAAATGTGAAATTAGGGAAAATCTTTGAGTCCTTTTTGGGCTAAGGGCTGAAAATTGGGTGATGTTGGAACCAATTTTGCCCATTACCTAAAATTGTTTATTTGCTATTTGGGCTCACTAAAAAGGTGGCCCTTATGATTTCTCTTCTTGAAATCCCAAGGAATTCTACAAGGCCTTCTTTCTCCTTGTGGCCAAAATCTCCCAACCATTGAAAGTGAATTAGGCCACTTCACATACTCCAATATTCATGTTTGAGTTTTTTTTTATATAATACTCAACTTATCATAATCATCAATCTAAATAAATTGTGCTTGAAGATACAACTTTTCATAAATTCTCTTAGATAAGTCTCAAGTATAAGAGGGTTCCTAGTTGGGTACAACAGGTTGACTAGTGAGTGTGAAAAATTCGGTTTTTAAACTTTTGAGACCAAATAACTCACTTCTGAAAAAAATTCTGTTTTCAGATCCTTATTTGAATTATCTAGATGAACTGGCTGTAGACTTCCAAAAATTATAAAATTTAGTGAAGATGTGCTCTCAAATATTATGAGTGTCTCACAATAATTTCATATTAAAACTCCAAGTCTTACCCCTTGAAAAAACGCTTTTGCACAAATTGCGTCAATCTGCCAGAAACTGTGCTCCGAAATGAAAATTTTATTCCTATTAATTGGAAACTCTAAATGACTTGAAAGTTTATGGTATAATGTGTACTTTAATGTTTTAAAACAGTTTTTCAAAATTCTTTTGGTAAGCACGTCAACCACATTGATGTTCTCAACCTTTACATATCGGAAAATCAGACTGCACTAGTCTCAGAACTATGAACGTTTGAATGACTTATACTTATCCAAATTCGATGAAACTTGTTTCAAATGAAAGCTAAGACCCTTGGCTATGTTTTCTACGAAGTTTGGTGCTTTTTGAAAAATGTTTGCTATTTTTACCGTGGCTATGAAAACGATACAGAAAACAGAAATTGAAAGTAAAATTGCAGAAAAGTAAGAACATCGAGATTTTTATACGGGTTCGGTTAAATCAACCTACTCCAGTCTTTGAGGACACCCTTCCTTGGTATTCACTAAACACAAACAACACCTTGACACAAGGGTGACTGGATTAACCCCAAATTCACCATTTTACAAACAAACAAACAAACACAACTACACGAACACCACCACGGAACAAATGAAGGTTTGATCACACCTTGATTAACCTTGTACAAGAGATGACGTATGTGGGTGGCATGAACAAAGCCTATATTTTATATGGAATATAAAAATTATAGGCTTGAGCGTAAGAGCAAGAGAAGAGAACAAGAGAAGAAAAGAATAGTCTTGCTTGATCTTGAAAGAATATGAACTTTTTGGCTTAACATTGCTTGAATCATCTTGCCCCCTTTTTATAGATTGTGTGGATGCCCCCCTAGGGTTGTAGTCTTCCTTGAAATTGTCTTGAATACCCTTGGAAGATTGCTTTGTACAAATGGTGACACACCCTTGCTTACTTGGCGCGATACGATTGGATGAATGACTTGTCTTTGCCAAGTTGTCACTTCATGATTAGCCATCTTTAATCCACCTTGGCACTCCATAAATGAGCTGGAAATTCAACTTAAAAATCTGAAACACAAGCTCAAATACACACATGTTAAGTGTCAATTAATCATGATATGATTCTCTCACAATTTTGGAAGAAAATTGGAGCAAATAGGGTGCAAAAAATCGTCCAGATTTGTCCATGTGCTGAAATTTCAGCACTTGCTTGATTTTGAAAAGTTTCCTTGTGTGTCTTGCCCTCTTCAATGTCACCAATCGGGTGTGTGCCTTATCCTCCACCAATTAAAATGCCAAAAAAACTCCACCTAGGCACCAAATAAATTGAAATAGGTGTGTATACCACCTGTACATGTGCTGAATTCTCTTTTGGTAAACTTTATCAAATAATAATGCATAATCTTCACACACATGGTAAAAATTGCAATAAGCCATAAATGGATTTTTCTAAAATACTCTAATATGTCTTGAATGTGTAAAAAGTGTCTAGATACATTTTACGTACACACCAAAACCGTCCCATATATGTAGAGGTGTATAAAACCGAATTTTCGACTTTCGTCGATTACGCGATTTTTCTCCGATTAAACTCAAACTTCTTAGACATGTAATATATATTATGTACACTTAATATACATAAAATAAGGTGTATATTCAGCTCCAGTGGATGAGGTTGAAAACGCCCCCATGTGCCAAAAAGTCTTGAATTTGACTTTTCCACAAATTAAGGCTAAATTGTAGGTGATTGATGTGTGGTAAACCTGGTATGACTTCGGGTCTGAATTTGACATATGGAGCATGAAATTTTTGAGTATTTATAGTGCATATAGGCTGGCCATATTTATATGGTAAGTACATGACATGTCGATGAAGGTTCAGTAGTCACCCGATATGACAATTTTCGGTTTATTGCCTCGTGACATGTGGTTATAATTTTGATAGCAATATGACTTGTAATGTATGATATGAGACCTGTATATACTCATAAATATGATGTGTATATGGTGGTGTGATGTTGACACACGTTCATGATATGTGTGACGTGTCGGTGGAACGTCGGAATAGAAACGTATAATTTGTCCTTATAAAAAAATATGTATATATATATATGTATATATATTCTGTGTGTATAGGTATGGAAAGAAAATTTTCCATTCCAAGTTTTTTGCCAAATAGCTCTCTCCTAATATGTTTTTATTTAATGGACTAGTTAGTTCATCTCCTTAAGCACTTCACTTAATGAACTAGTAAGTTCATTCATCATGGCACCAAAAAATAGTATAAAGACAACAAATGTTTGCCATTTGATGTAAGCTTTAATGCTTCATGACACGTTAGTATGACAACATTATATATAAACATGTAAAGCATTTTTATCACGTACGTATATCAAGTAACAAATAATTCATGCATTTCGTAAACACATAACATTTAAATCATGCATTTTCAAATCACTCAAACCCCGATTTCTCAACATAATCAAATTTCCAAGTAGATCCACGTAAGTCACGATCCTTGAAAAGCATGTCCGAACACTTAATTGGTGCAGTAGATTAGGAATGATGTTCGAGACACATGATAAGGGTGAATTTAGTAGAGCGATCTTAAGCGATTGATCACGACTCAACTCACAAGTTTCGAGGACAAAACTTTTTGTAAGAGGGGAGGAATGTTACGACCCGCACTCCCTGACTGGCTTGAAAAGAGATCAAATGAAATTATAGTTGTAAAATAGGCGTATCAGTTTAAATCAACCAAATCGTTGTGCCACGTTAAGTGGTATATGTAAAAAAAAATATTTAGTGTGCACTAAAATTCAATAAGTGAACCTTAGAAGGCAAAGTAAAATTCGAGGACACCTTCCTTGTTATTCACTAAACACAAACAACACCTTGACACAAGGGTGACTGGATTTAAACACCAAATCCACCGTTTTACATACAACAACACGAACACCACCACGGAACAAATGAAGGTTTGATCACACCTTGATCAACCTTGTACAAGAGATGAACGTATGTGGGTGGTATGAAAAAATCCTATATTTTATATGGAACATAAATATGATAGGCTTGAGGCTAAGAGAAAGAGAAGAGAACAAGAGAAGAAAATAATAGTCTTGCTTGATCTTGAAAGAATATGAACTTTTTGGCTTAACATTGCTTGAATCATCTTGCCCCCTTTTTATAGATTGTGTGGATGCCCCCTAGGGTTGTAGTCTTCCTTGAAAATTGTCTTGAATACCCTTGGAAGATTGCTTTGTACAAATGGTGACACACCCTTGCTTACTTGGCGCGATACGATTGGATGAATGACTTGTCTTTGCCAAGTTGTCACTTCATGATTAGCCATATTTAATCCACCTTGGCACTCCATAAATGAGCTGGAAATTAAACTTAAAAATCTGAAACACATGCTCAAATACACACATGTTAAGTGTCAATTAATCATGATATGATTCCCCCACAATTTTGGAAGAAAATTGGAGCAAAATAGGGTGCAAAAAAATCGGCCAGATTTGTCCATATGCTGAAATTTCAACGCTTGCTTGATTTTGAAATGTTTTCTTGTGTGTCTTTCCCTCTTCAATGTCACCGATCATGTGTGGCTTATCCTCCACCAATTAAAGTGTCAAACAAGCTCCACATAGGCTCTAAATAAATTGAAATAGGCGTGTATACCACCTGCACATGTGCTAAATTCTCTTTTGGTAAACATTGTCAAATAATAATGCATAATCTTCACACACATGGTAAATTGCAACCAGCCCTAAATTGATTTTTCTAGAACACTCTAATATGTCATGAATGTGTAAAAAGTGTCTAGATACTGTTGAGAAAAAGGGATTGAGTTATTCACAAATGCATGATTTAAATGCTACATGCTTACGAAATGCATGAATAATTATTACTTAACACATTTATGTGATAAGCATGCTTTATATGCTTAAATATATTGTTGCCATACTAACAAGCAATGAAGAGTTAAAGCTTACATCATATGGCAAACATTTTTTTGTCTTTGTACTATTTGTAGGTGCCATGATTAATGAACTAAACAAGTTCATTAAGTGAAGTGCTTAAGTTAATGAACTAACTAATTCATTAAATGAAGACATATTTGGAGAGAGCAATGTGGCAACAAATTTGAAAATGGAAAGTCTTCTCCTCATTTCATCTCACACACCTAATATATATATATATATCCATAATTTGTCAAAGGCACTATACATATATATTCCGACGTACCACCGACACGTCACATATTTTATAAACGTACGTCAATATCATACCACTATATACACCTCATATTTATGAGTATATTCTGGCCTTATATCATATGATATAAGTCATGATGACATCAAAATTAGAACTGCATGTTACATGGTCATAAACCAAAAAATTGTCGTATAGGGTGACTACCGAAACTTCACCGACATGTCACGTACTTGCCACATAAAGATGGCCAGCCTATATACATCAAAAATGCTCAAAGATTTCATGGCTCACATGTTACAAATGGCCACTAAGTCATACCATGTTGGCACACACAAATCACCCACAATTTAGCCTAGATTTCTGGAGAATTCAAACTCAACTTCATTTCTGCACATGGGCATTTTCTACTCAGCTATTAGAGCTGAATATACACTTCATTTTGTGTATATTTTGTGTGACATAATATATATTATGTGGTGCCCCGCACCCGGGCCTCGTCCGGATACGGTGCATCCGCCGTACTTCACTAAGGAGAGTACGAAGCGTCATGCATAACATGCGGAAATCCATAACATAAATCATGGACTCCCATGCTAACCTTCAACATGGTAGTAAAATTTAGGCAGAATTAAAACTTTTCAAATTAAACATGCATTACTAAATTACTAAGTTCCCAAAAGTAGTAGTCCCACAAAATAACATAACCGACATCCAGAAAGTTCAAACATAGTCATAATACAAAATGTCTTGGCAGCACAAAAGTCCTTAAGCTTAGCTTCCTTCATATCTCCTCGCCTATTGATAAGGTACCTTCGGCTCATCCTCGATCTATTCTATATTGGTATTACCTGGTTCTGGGGAAAAAACAAAGTGTGAGTGATAAAAATCACTCAGCAAGAATACAATAAGCTACCATGATATACGTAAAGAATTATAACATGAATGTAATACCCCAAGAACCTCGAATAATCATAGTTCATACCTGATCCTTAATCACGAGCTTGCTTGACGTTTAGCTTAAGCACAATTTAAGTAACGCTATACTAGTATTGTCTCATAAACCATTAGCTGTGACATGCAACTTGTTTACATGCTCATGAGTTATGCAAATGCATTGCATGATGTCATGTCGTGTCAAAACATCATTTGGTCCCATAAAATAACATATCATAAAAACAGAGTGTCAGATCAATTAACCCCGGATCTGAGCGTGTCCAGAACATATGAACAGACCAATTAACCCCAGGTCTGGGACGGGTCTAGAACAGATATCAGATCAATTAACCTCAGATCTGAACGAGTTTAGAATAGATATCCGATCAATTAACCCCGAATCTGAACGGGTCCAGAACAGATATCAGATCAATTAACCCCGGATCTGAACGGGTCCAGAACAGATATCATGTCATCAGACCAATTAACCCTGGGTCTAGAGTCGGGTTAGTCGCATGCTTGGCCGGCAAAGGAATCATGAAGCTTTCATTTAAAACATGGGACCATAAAAACTTTTCATGCATAACCGAAAACATTTTCACTTGAAAAGACTTGCTTGCATAAAATTCGTAAAATCAGATTCATGTGACATATGGACATGTATGATACATGGAATGATCTGCCATGCAAGTCATGACGTGAATAATCGTATGCATTCCTTATAACATGTCAATGTGCATGAATTTGGAAGCTAAATACTTCCAGACTTTTACTTCATATTCATGGGGCGGTTAAGCTAACCAAATAGGTCAGTTTCCATCCGTGATTCGTTTTTCGTAAATTCCAACTCGCACAAATCATAAACATGTGGAACTAGTATCCTACCGAAATTTATCCTATCTTCATGTCTCTAAGTCCCCTTTCTGAGTCCAGAAAGTCGTTACTAAACTTCAGGTTGGTTCTAGTGATTTCAGTTGGGTAGTTTGACTAATTAATTCATTAAAAATAATCTAGAACTTGTTTTACCAAAATTCCAGCTGGCGTGTTCACTTCACTCATAGTATTATTGCCATGCCAAAAATCAGCTTTATGGTCCTCTACAAGGTCCCTTTTCAAGCCAACCAAAAGAGGTTACAGTTCTGCTCAGTTCCTGTTTTTCAAGTCTGACCAGTCTTACCAAATATTTTATTAAAAATTAACCATAGCTCATCTTACCAAAATTCCAATTCTCATCTCTTTTATACGAATGGGGCTAGCATTGTGCCAAAAATCAGATTTATGGAAGGTCCACAAGGTCCTCTTTTAATTCGTTGACATCAGTGATCAATTCTGCCCAGCTCCAGAATTTTCTATTGGGCAGTTTTACCGTATAATTTCTTAAAAATAATCCTTAGCTTATTTTAACAAAATTCCAACTCTCACTTGTGCTACACTCATAAGGATAACTTTGTACCAAAAATTAGCTTCATTGAAGGTTTGCAAGGTCAGTCCTTAAGCCGTTTAAAATGTCATTCCATTCTGCCCTATTCCAGTAGTTTGCTATTTTGTCATCTATACAAGTCAAATGTCCATGTTCACCTTATATTCAATCCTTTAAGCCAAAACTTGTGTGGTGTCTTAACCTATTTTACAACATATTTTTAAGCATGTATTCACATTCAAGAGTTATCTTAGTCTAATCCTACAAACAACCTCATAAGGCTCCTATCTTTCACATGTATACTTTTCTTAGGACCTTTCGTGTTACATTCACAAGTTAATCTTGTCTAGACCTACTTAGGTGAACCTTATTTCACTCTAGATCAGCCTCATTCCATAATGCATATAGGAAAAGACTCCATCTTGAAGGAATAAATCACATGCAAGGCATTGTTCTTAGGGAATCACTAAGATATAGTCTTAAACTTAAGATATTCAACTAAAGATCAAATCTTAAGGACCTCTAAGCATTCAAGTCACTAACTCTTTAAATAAATCATGAGAGATCATTGTATACTTGCCTCTTCAAGCTAAAGCTCTTGTCTTTTCTTGGTTATGGAGTGAGTTGAGTTGGAATCTTCCTCTTCCTTCCTTGAGCATACGGTTTTAAGGGAGAATGGAAGGAAAGTATTAGTCTTTATTCAATAGAGGAAATAGGATATATTTGAGGCTAGAGCATCTTACCAAAATGAGCTTGGAATGGAGATTCAAGCACTTCAAGATGTCACCTTCTAAGAAAGTTGATGGCTTTCACCTATGTGAACCATGGAAGCCACGGTTTTGATGTGAATGGAAGGATTCATGTTAGCTTCATTCTTTACCAAAATAAGAATTCACTTAAGGAAGCTTGGAACAAGACTTACCTAGATATTTCTTGAGTCTTGAAGTTGAAGCTTGAATTGTTTTCTTGGTTCCAAGGGGGTGGCCGAAATGTTGGTGATGGGAGGATGGAATTTTTGCTAAGTGTTGCTTAGCTTGCTTGATGGTAGGTTCTAGATGAAGTGTAGTGAGTTTAGTCTTGCAAAATTTAAAAATCTAGGGGGTAAGGGAGGCATGGCCGATTTTGGAGGGAGAAAATGGGGGTTAGGGCTTTCATGAGTGCTAATCAAGGTTAGGTTAGTAATAACCTTGGTTACTTTATTTCAACTATGGTTACTTTGGTGCTAACCCAAGTTACTTTATCAAATCATGGTTATCTTAACCTTGGTTTAAGAGAAAAAGTAACCATGGTAGGATTAAAAAAAAATCCTCCATGGTCTAGCCATTATGGGCGATTGGGTTGAGGTCTTTAATGACCTCAACCACACTTCCTCCTCCTTTAATGAGTTGTTTTATTCATTCTTTAAATGCTAACTTCTTGTCTTAATTGTGTAGTAGAGTTTAAGTAATAATTTTAACTAATAAAATTGGCTAGAGAATTCTAGAATCTATTCCATGTCTAGGCCAAAATTTTGGGGCCTTTGGGCATTTTGATATTTTCCATGTTTATCCTATCTGATACTTTTATAATTTGTGATACTACTTATTTCATCTAATTATGATTTTAATCTTGCTTGGTGAGGATCATTTACGATGGCCTCCTTATGAATTATAATTGTCTTATGGGTGATCAAGGCCTCTTGGCCGAATTTCATAAGGTATCACAATACATAGTGACATTCCCCTACTTAATTATTCGGTGTCCAATTCAAAAGTACTTAAGTGGTGCTACTTGACCTAAGTAACAAGTAATTGATAGAATCATCATTTTCATTACACCAGTTAGTCACGGTTTCAAGTACATGGTCTTTGGGGTACAACATATTACGTGTAAAATTTTGAAATTAATCAGAGAAAAAATCGCGTAATCGACGAAAGTCGAAAATTCGGTTTTCTACGAACATACACACATGGAACGTTTTTGGCATAGGTGTAACATGCATCTAGACACTTTTTACACATTCAAGACATGTTAAAGTGTTCTAGAAAGTTCAAAATAGGGATGATTATTATTTACCATATATGTATAAATATTGTGCATTATTTGACAAAGCTTGCCAAAATAAAGTTCAGCACATGTGCAGCCTCCCTTACACGCCTACTACATCCATTTTGGAGCCAATGTGGAGCTTATTGGAACTTCAATTGGTGGGGGATATGCCACACAAGATTGATAACATTGAAGAGGGCACCACACAAGGAAAGAAATCAAAAGAGACACATGCTGAAAATTTCAGCACGTGTTTACTACTAGTGGCCGATTTTCCTTGATTGCACTTCAATTGTCTTCCAAAATTGAAGGGGGATTATTGTGTGATTGTATGGTAATGATTTGACTAGAATTTGAGCACATTTTTTCAGTTTTTTAGAATATATAGCTCATTACAAGAGTGACAAGATCGACCAATCAACAAGTGACAACTAAGCAAGGTCAAGTCATCATTCCAATCATATTGCACCAAGTAAGCAAGATCGTGTCATCTTTTAGACAAGACAATCTTCCAAGGACATTAAAGACAATTCTAAAGATAGGAAGAAATCCCTAGGGGCGGCCAAAAGGAGATAAAAAGGGGAGATAGTGCAAGACAAGGTCAAACAACAATTCATATTCTACGAGTGCAAAAAGCTAGACTACTCTCTTCTTCTTCCTTTCTTTCCCTTCTTCTTAGTCTCAATCCTATCATTCATATATTCCACATATTATATAGGCTTTGATTATACCACCTATACACGTTCATTGCTTGTAAAAGGTTGATCAAGGTGTGATCAAACCTTCATTCAATCGGCGGTGGTGTTCGTGATTGATTTGCTTGATTGTTGTGATTGTAAAAGGATGGAGTTAGTGTTTAAATCCAGTTACCCTTGTGGTAAGGTATTTGTTGTGTAGTGATAACCGAGGAAGGTGTCCTCGAAGACTGGAGTAGGTTGTTTTAACCGAGCAATATAAAATTCTCAGTGTTCTTACTTGTCAGCACTTTACTTTCCGTTTCCAGTTTTTGCATCATTTTCATTGCAGCGAAAAATATAGTAAACGTTTTCAAAAATCATAATTTTTTGCAGAGAAACATATCCACATGTCCTATTTTTCATTCTGCGCAAGTTTCACCTCATTTGGATAAATATAATTCAATCAAATATTAATAGTTCTTAGACTAGTGCAATCTGATTTTCAGATTTGCAAAGGTTGAGAACACCAACGTAGTTGACATACTTTCTGAACGAATTTTGAAAAATTGTTTCTACCCATTAAAATAAACATCTTGAGGGTCTTATCATAAAATTTTCAGACCATTTAGAGTTACCAATTAATGGGAATTAATTTTTCAATTCGGAGTACAGTTTTTGGTAGATTTGCGCAATCTGACAAAAAATGTATTTTCAAGGGGTTAGACTTGGAGTTTTAATTTGAAATTTTCGTGCGTTAATCATAACATCTAAGAGTCCAATTTCACAAAATTTCATATGTTGTACCCAACGAAAATTGTATTGTACTTGAGACTCGTGTGAAGTGGCTCAATAAAATGTTAGTTCTTCCAAGTGCATTTTATTAAGTTTTATCACTTCTCTTTAATAATTTTTCCTTAAATTGAATACTATAAGAAATAGTATAATACTCCAAGTATGACTTATGAAGAACGTTGAAAAGACAATTTTGCCCTTGCAAGATTTTAGAAAAATCCGGCCATAAGGGTCTTAGGAAATTCTAGAAGACTTTAAATCCCTAAAAGACAACTAGCCTTTAATAGCTTCTTAAAGTGAGCCAAAAAGCCTACACATGGAATTAAGAATTCTACTAATGTGTTTTTATGGTTTAAGGAAAGGTTTTCCACCTTTTTCCCCTCTTCAACCGCCGGGTAAAGCATGGATAAGGCATCCATGAGAATACTTTTTATTTAAATGCTTCAACTAATCACTTTATTGATTTCTTAAAGAAATTCAAAAAGGTCTTACACATAAAGTGAAGTAGGACGTTAATTCAAGATTTAAGATTTTCTCCTCTTTTTCCTTTAAAGGCCGGATGCAAGTAATGGAGGATCCATGGGATCATTTTCATCATAATAATTCCAACTAACCACTTTTACTTGACACAACTTTTCCTAATTACCCTCAAAAGGCAATTAAGGAATAAAGAAGCCTAAAAGAACCCCCCAACTGCCGGATGGGAGATCATGGTTAAGCCATGAGAACTCTCCTAAAGAACCTTAGTTACTTTTCTCAACCCAACCTAAAAAGTAACTCAAAGAGTAATTGAGGTAAGGCAACTAAGGAATAAATGAGCCTAACCTCACCCTCAACCGCCGGTTATCCTACTGAGGTTAAGCCAAGAGGACATCATCAACAATCATAGTTACTTTTATTAACCCACCTCAAAAGTAACTCAAGTAGTAATTGATGTAAGACATTAATTACGGTGTTCCATGCAACGAAAGGTTTTCTTCTCCTCCCTCTTAAGAAACCACCGACCACCCCTCTTGGTATTGCAAGAAAATATTTTCAAAAAGATCCAAGAAGCTTCCTCTCAACCTTAACTCACAACACATTCAAAGGTTTCCCCCAAGCCAACCACCAAAGGCTCTTGCACACTTAGGCAAAACTTACACCATCTCCTTTCGGCTAGCATTGGAATAAGGAGATCCAAGGTCATCTTCAAGTTCCAAGTTCCATCTAGGTGAGTTACATCCTAGATTCTAAAGTATATTTCATTTCCTCTAAAATGTAAAGCTCACATGTTGGTTTCTTTTCCCTCACCAAAATCGTGGCCTTCAAAGGGTCACTAGGTGAAGATTCTTCAAGCTACTAGGGGGTACTAAGCATTTGGTGGGTTGAACCTCTTGCAATCCCCATTTGAACACCATTTTGTAGTTGGAGGAAATTCCTTTCTATTTCAACCAAGGCACAAGCTAGACAAAGATCTAAGCTCAAGAGGCAAGTATGCCCTAAGTAATCTTGACTTATTTGTGAAGTGTATACTTGAATGACTAGCTTTTCTAAGATGTGAATCCTAGTTGAAGACTCTAAGTATCATACATGAAAATCTAGTGGTTATAAAGGCAAGTGTTGTCATGATTGTATGATTTACTACATGGATATGTTTGTGCTTAAACTTAAATATGACATGAGAGTACTATGTACAAGATACGGGCTGTGTGGTGCTTAAACTTGTTGAGAATAGACTCTATGGGGTGCGAAATGCATGAAGAAGGCGTGTGCTATGTGTACGTTTGCAAGGCTGTTTTGGCGTGATACATGTGTAGCCTAAAGATCATTATGATACATGGAATAATTATGTTAAAGGGTTGTATTTAGTGTTTAGTAAGTTATTTTAGAGGAATAAAGTTAGTTGGAAAGTCTTGAACAAGAAAAAGTGATAAAAGGTAGATTTACTAGAGCTGGACAGTTTTGAGTAGCATGTTGTGTGACCTGAAAACGAACCTTAGGAACGTGTAATTCAGCTAAAGTTTGGTAGGATGGTAGACTTGTATGTTTAGTAAAAGTGTGAGGTGGAATTTTGGTAAAGGAACTTGTGGTTTGACCTTAATGAAATTTTTAGTAGGAATAGGTCACTGCAATTCAAGTAAATACCTTGACTGAGAAAGAAAATTAATTGACCCCCTTAAGTATATTGGATTGCCTTGAAACTTTTATAGTACTTACCTAAGACATATATGAACATGACCATGTTAAGAATTTTTCTTGAAAACTACTGTTTTTATGGGGGTAACAATTAAGGTGAAAGTCACGGTGCAAAACTGAAAACAGGGCCGCATGGTATGGTGTTTGTTTAGGCATAAATCTTGTTTAATTGGACTTGCGTGTGATGTTTGGGCCTTTGATTATTACTCCTTAGTGTATTGGCTATATTTCCATGTATTAGTCTTAATTGGATAAGGCCTATGGCCCATGAAACTGAGGTAAGGGCGGTACTGCATTGCTGGATTCAGCAGTACCCCTTTTCAATAATTTAATGATTTGAGGATTTTAGCTACCTCAAAATGTTATGAAATTTTTATGGCATGTCGATAAGACTCTATTATGCATATGTTGGCATAAGTGTATGAAAATAGGCCCTGAATTGATAATTATGAGGCCGCATGAACAGAGCGTTAATGCTGGAATATTTTCCAGCTTAAGGGACAAGTCCGTATATGTGTTATATGATGTATTTAGTCATGAATTATATGTTGCACATCATGCATAGCATTGTCCCCATTTACACGATTTATGAGACTGATTTTATGCCAAAAAAAAATTAAGAAAAGCTCTTTTTGAAAGAAAGATTTCAATTTTTGAAAGAAAGACTCCTATTGGTACCATTAACTCTTGGCCAGCACAACCCGCTCCAGATCTGGGGTTAATTGATCTAATGATGATTATGACCGTTCAGGCCCAGAGAGAATAGACCTGATGATGATGATTATGACCGTTCAGGCCTAGAGAGAATAGATCTGATGATGATGATTATGACTGTTCAGGTCCGGAGAGAATAAACCTGATAATGATTTATGACCGTTTAGGTTCGGAGAGAATAGACCTGATGATGATGATTGATTGTATGACCGTTTTTGCATCCGGAAATAAAAGATCCGAAGGGATTGATATGACCGCCTCAGATTCGGAGATAATAGATCTGAACACTCTCTATTCTTGTTTTATGATGATGATGTTTTGAAAGAATGAATGATCGAAGTAATCCCCATCTTATCATGTTGCATCACAGTTGCATATTCATACATATTGCATTTAATGGTTAGTCGAATGCTAGATGTACTATTACTTAGGTTACGATTTTATTATTTTATGTCACCTAAGTTATGATCTTGTTATCCTTCGCTACATAAGTTATGATCTTATTTCCTTTCCGGTTAATGGATTGAAAGTCAAGTATGTTGGGAATCCAAATTCTTGGGATTTGGTTCTTGTGTATACTTTCCATTTAATTCTCGATTGTTTATGGTGTACTTGCTGGTGACTTTGTCACTCACCCTCTTATTTTTCCCCCAGAGCCTGCAGGGAATGAGGTAGAGTGGATTGACGATGAGCCTAGAGTTCCATACTATAGACGTATGAGAGGATGGCAGCTTAAGGATTTTTATTATGATGGGTTATGTTTTGATGAACTTAAGGTGGGACATTAATTTTGGACTTCACTTTTTGTTATGTGGACATGATTGTAAACCTTATGCCGGATATTCAGAATGCTTTGTTTAAAAGTTTTTATTCTGCCTAAGTTTTTGATTACCTGTTACGATGAAGGCATGGAAGTCCATAAATTTTGTTATGGACTGTGACATGTTATGCATTGACGCCTGGTATTCTCCGTAGCGAAGTACGGCAGGTGCACCATACGTAGGCAGGCTGGGTACGGGGCCGCTACATCATAATTTTTGGATATCTACAATTCAGTCATTTAAATAATTTAAATCAGGATCTGAAAAAGGAAACTGTTTTCAGAAGTGAGTAATTTGGGTCAAAAAGTTTTAAAACCCAAATTTTTCGCACTCAGTATTCAACCGCCCCTCCTTCTAGTGGTGCTATACATATCGTACAGATACATGTTACGTGCACACCAAAATCGTCCCATGTATGTAGAAGTGTAGAAAATCGAATTTTCGACTTTTGTCGATTAAGCAATTTTTCTGCGATTAATCTCAAACTTCTTAGACACGTAATATATATTATGTCACACATAATATACATAAAATAAGGTGTATATTCAGCTCCAATGTCTAAGGTTGAAAACGCCCCCATGTGACAAAAAGACTTGAATTTGAATTTTTCATAAATTAAGGCTAAATTGTGGGTGATTGATGTGTGTAAACATAGTATGACTTTGGATTTTAATTTGACATGTGGAGCACGAAATTTTTGAGTATTTATAGTGTATATAGGCTAGACATCTTTATATGGTAAGTACATGACATATCCGTGAAGGTTCGATAGTCATCCGATACGACAATTTTCGGTTTATGGCCTCGTGACATGTCATTATAATTTTGATAGCAATATGACTTGTAATGTATGATATGAGACCTGTAGATACTCATAAATATGATGTGTATGGTGGTGTGATATCGACGTACATTTATGATATATATGACGTGTTGGTGGAATGTCAGAATAGAAACTTATAATTCGTCGTTATAAAAAACTATGTATACATATAATATATCCATATATATATTTTTTGATGAATGGGTCGTTATATCCATATGTGTATATATATATATCGTGTGTATACGTGTCGAAAGAAAAGTTTCCTTTCCAAGTTTGTTACCAAATAGCCTCTCGAAATATGTCTTCATTTAATGAACTAGTTAGTTCATCTCCTTAAGTACTTCACTTAATGAACTAGTTTAGTTCATTAATCTGGCACCTGAAAATAGTATAAAGACAACAAATGTTTGCCATTTGATGTAAGGTTTAACGCTTCATGGCACGTTGGTACGACAACATTATATATAAACATGTAAAGCATTTTTATCATGTACATATATCAAGTAACACTTAATTCATGAATTTCATAAACACGTAACATTTAAATCATGCATTTTCAAATCACTCAAACCCCGATTTCTCAACAATCTCCCCCTTTTGATGATTTGTAAAATAACCTTTATCTATGATTTTAATATGATCGCTCCACCTACAATTATGCATAAATTGAAAATTTTGAATTTCATAATATCGTGCTATCGTGCTCCCCCAATTTTATCTCACTCTTTCCCTCAAATCGTGCTTCTCTCCCCTTAAATCATGCTTTTCTCTCCACCTTTATTTTGTAAATCTCATCAAAAGCATTAGTAAGAATGGAAAGAAATGGTATTTTATAGCATATTAACAGAAATCATGCATTTCTAGTGCGTCCTTAAGAGTTATTGATTCAACCCTTTGTAAGAGTATCTTTTGGCACTCAAACTTGCGTGAATTTTATTGGCCTTACAAAAAGTGAGTAGAAAGATGACGAAGAAATATAATGTGTTATGATCATTACAATTTGGTCTATGGCCGAAATGATCATAGTAAGCATAATGTGATTTTTTGTTTTGATATGCATTTCGGTTTGTATGAATAGTTCATGATCTAGATGCATTAGTGTGATATGAGTGTCGCATATGCATCAATGGCTTTATTTCATATCTATATGGTACACGATTATACTTTGCTTGTGATGAAAAGGAAGGAGTGCTGTGAGATATGATGGGTGGTGTGCTAGACATCTTCTTAGGTTGTACATTTGTCTTAAATGCATGCGGTTTCTTAGATGACGATAAACTAAAGCTGGTAGACTTATTTTGTACTTTATTATCTTCAACGTGCCCTAATCCGGTTTTATCATTTTCATGCTTTTGAGAAGAAATAAGGCGACTTAACATACAAGTACACGCATTGAATTGTTTTATGTTCTTTTCTAAGTCTGCATTTCTTGATTTCAATTTTGAAATCTTGACTTTCATTTCATTATTCTCGGATGTCAAGGATGAAATTTCAGACTTTAATGAATTTATCATGCTAGACGACTCTTCTTTTGAATCGTTTAATTGAGATACAAGATTTGTGTTAGAAGATTCTAACAATTTCTTGTCTTCAATTAAGTGTTTCTTTTCTTTTGCAAGAGTCTTAGAAAACTTATGCAACTCAAGATATTGACAAAATAAATCATCATAACAAGGCTCAGAATCAGTGTCGAAGTCAGACCATACCTCATTTGGGCCTTGGATGCAAAGCATACTTGTGCCGTTTCTTCTTCGGTTCCTTCAGTCTCAGAATCGGATGAGTCACTCCATATGGAAGCTTTGAGAGCTCTTCTTATATTCCTTTGCTTAGGTTCTGAGACGGGTCTACATTTGGTCTAATCCTTGTCACGTTTTTGTTTATTTATTTTTCCTTGTTCGAGCAGTCATATGATAGGTGTCCAAGTCTTTCACGTTCGTAGCATTTTATGTCTTTATCGTTATTTTTATTTTTATTACTCTTAGTCGAAACAGCCTTAGGTTTATTCTTTAATGACTTTATCATGATCTTTCTTAATCTTTTAGCAAACGTGATTAGATCTTCATTATCGGAATCTGTGTCGCTGTCATCTACGTGATAAGAAGAGGTAGAGATGTTTTCATTTGATTTAAAAGCTATGGTCTTACCTTGTTCAGAAGTTGATTTATATTTGCTTAAAGTTAGTTTGTTTTTGTATACCTTTAGTGATCTGATCAATTCCTGCATTGTTATCGACTTGGTTTCCTTACTTTCTTCAATTGCTGTAACTTTTGGATCCCATTCGGATGGGAGGCTTCATAGTACCTTTTGTACCTTTTCCTGTGAAGAAAATACTTTTCCAAGATACTCAAGGGAGTTGTAAATGTTAGTCAATCTTAAATCCATATCCACAATAGATTCATTCGGTAATAATTTGAAGGATTCAAGAGTAGACATAAGCATGTTTATCTTAGACTCTTTAACTTGACTAGTACCTTCATGATTCATTTCAAGAATTCTCCACATTTCTTGGGCACTAGAACAATTGGACACATAACTTGATTCACTTTTACTTAAACCATTTAGAAGAAGTTGCATAGCCTTAGCATTCATACTTAATCTCTTTTTATCTTCTACGGTATACTCTTGCTTAGGATTTACTACTTCAAATGTAACGCTATCAACAGTAGTTATTTTAGACAGAACAAAAGGATGTCTTCTATGATGGACCATAAGTCTATATCAATAGCTATAAGGAAAAGTTTCATACGAAGTTTCCATTTAATAAAAGACACATAGAAAAGGGGAGGCCATACGCTTGACATTCCTTCTTGCTTGGTTTTATAACTAGTGGATGCCATCTCATAAAGATCGTTGAATCTTCTTGTAGTGAGTGTGCCTGCACTCTAATACCACTTGTAGGACCTGTATAGAACCACTACAAGGGGGATTGAATAGTGAGTGCGGAAAATTCGGTTTTTAAAACTTTTTAGACCAAATAACTCACTTCATAAAACAGTTTCTTGTTTCAGATCCTGATTTGAATTATCTAGATGATCTTGTTATAGACCTCCAAAAATTATAAAATTTGGTGAAGATGTTCTCTCAGATGTTATGAGTGTCTCACAAAAATTTCAGATTAAAACTCCAAGTGTAACCCCTTGAAAAAACATTTTTGCACAGATTGCGTCAATCTGCCAGAAACTGTGCTCCGAAATGAAAACTTTATTCCTATTAATTGGAAACTCTAAATGACCTGAAAATTTTATGTATGACCCTTAAGATGTGTACTTTAATGGATTAAAACAGTTTTTAAAATTCCTTTGGTAAGCTTGTCAACCACGTTGATGTTCTCAACTTTTACAGATCTGAAAATCAGATTGCACTAGTCTTAGAACTATGAACGTTTGAATGACTTATACTTATCCAAATTTGATTAAACTTGTTTCAAATGAAAGCTAAGACCTTTGGCTATGTTTCTGCAAAGTTTGATGATTTTTGAAAAACGTTTTCTATTTTTACTATGGCTATGAAAAAGATGCAGTAAACAGAAACTGAAAGTAAAAGTGCTGAAAAGTAAGAACACCAAGATTTTTATACTAGTTCGGTTAAATCAACATACTCTAGTCTTCGAGGACACCTTCCTCGGAATTCACTAAACACAAACAACACCTTGACATAAGGGTGACTGTAGTTAAATACCAATCCACCCTTTTACAAACAAACACAACAACATGAACACCACCACAAAACAAATGAAGGTTTGATCATACCTTGATCAACCTTGTACAAGAGACAAACATATGTGGATGGTATGAACAAAGACTAAATTTTATATGGAATATAAGAATGATAGGCTTGAGGCTAAAAGCAAGAGAAAAGAATTAGAGAAGAAAAGAATAGTCTTGCTTGATCTTGAAAGAATATGAACTTTTTGGCTTAGCCTTGCTTGAATCATCTTGCCCCCTTTTTATAGTTGGTGTGGCCATCCTCCTAGGGTTGTAGTCTTCCTTGAAAATTGTCTTTGAATACCCTTGGAAGATTTCTTTGTATAAATGGTGACACACCCTTGCTTACATGGTGCAATACGATTGGACGAGAGACTTGTCTTCGCCTAGTTGCCACTTAATGATTGACCATCTTTAATCCACCTTGGCACTCCATAAATGAGCTGGAAATTCAACTTAAAAATCTGAAACACATGCTCAAATACACACATTTAAGTGTCAATTAATTATGATATGATTCTCCCATAATTTTGGAAGAAAATTGGAGCAAAATAGGGTGCAAAAAATCGGCCTGATTTGTACATGTGCTGAAAAATTTCAGCACTTGCTTGATTTTGAAATGTTTCCTTGTGTGTCTTGCCCTCTTCAATATCACCAATCGGGTGTGCCTTATCCTCCACCAATTAAAGTTCCAAAAAAACTCTACCTAGGATCCAAATAAATTGAAATAGGCGTGTATACCACCTGTACATGTGCTCAGTTCTATTTTGGTAAACTTTGTCAAATAATAATGCATAATCTTCACACACATGGTAAATTGTAATAAGTCATAAATTGATTTTTCTAAAACACTCTAATATGTCTTTAATGTGTAAAAAGTGTCTAGATACGTGTTACGTGCACACCAAAACCATCCCATGTATGTATAGGTGTAGAAAATTGAATTTTCGACTTCGTCGATTACGCGATTTTTCTCCGATTAATCTCAAACTTCTTAGACATGCAATATATATTATGTCACACATAATATACATAAAATAAGGTGTATATTCAGATCCAATGGCTGAGGTTGAAAACGCTCCCATGTGACAAAAAGTCTTGAATTTGAATTTTCCACAAGTTAAGGCTAAATTATAGGTGATTGATGTGTGTAAACATGGTATGACTTTGGGTTTGAATTTGACATGTGGAGCATGAAATGTTTGAGTATTTATAGTGTATATAGGCTGGCTATCTTTATATTGTAAGTACATAACATGTCAGTGAAGGTTCGGTAGTCACCCGATATGACAATTTTCAGCTTATGGCCTCGTGACATGTCATCATAATTTTGATAGAAATATGACTTGTAATGTATGATATGAGACCTGTATATACTCATAAATATGATGTGTATATGGTGGTGCGATGTCGACGTACGTTTATGATATGTATGACGTGTCGGTGGAACGTCGAAATAGAAACGTATAATTTGTCGTTATAAATATATATATATATATATATATATATATATATATATATATAATGTGTGTGTATATATATATGTATGTATGTATGTATATATATGCTTTGTGTATAGGTGTGGAAAGAAAATTTTCCATTCCAAGTTTGTTGCCAAATAGCTCTCTGCAAATATGTCTTCATTTAATGAACTAGTTAGTTCATCTCCTTAAGAACTTCATTTAATGAACTAATTTAGTTCATTAATCATGGCACCTAAAAACAGTATAAAGACAACAAATGTTTTCCATTTGATGTAAGCTTTAACGCTTCATGACACGTTAGTACGACAATATTATATATAAACATGTAAAGCATTTTTATCACATGCATACATCAAGTAACACTTAATTCATGCATTTCGTAAACACATAACATTTAAATCATGCATTTTCAAATCATTCAAACTCCGATTTCTCAACATAATCAAATTTCCAAGTAGATCCACGTAAGTCACGATCCTAGAAAAGCATGTCCGAACACTTAATTGGTGCAGTAGATTAGGAATGATGTTCAAGACATATGATAAGGGTGAATTTAGTTGAGTGATCTTAAGCGATTGATCATGACTCAACTCACAAGTTTCGAGGACGAAACTTTTTGTAAGAGGAGAGGAATGTTATGACTCACACTCCCCGGCTGGCTAGGAAAGAGAACAAATGAAATTATAGTTGTAAAATAGGCGTATCGGTTTAAATCAACCAAATCGTTGTGCCGCGTTAAGCGGTATAGGTAAAAACAATTTTTAGTCCGCACTAAAATTCAATAAGTGAACCATAGAAGACAAAGTAACTTAGGTGCGACATAATTAAGCAGGACATAAAATTAGAACACAACTAATTATAGGTAAAATAATTTTGTCCTATTCTACCCACCAAATACCCCCTAGCCTGTCCCCCCCCCACCTTGTAAAAGTGGAAGAATATTTTATAATCTTCTTCCATTATTAGTTAGTCTTCTTATACAAATTGGAAAAATTACAAGTGAACAATTTATACCTACTTTCTCCCCATTAATTTCTAAAATTCTTCCAAAATACCCACTCACACCCGCTACCCACCTTGATCGCCATCCCCCTCCCCACTTGCAAGATTTCTTTCTCCATTTTTCCCTCAAATCATTTCGTTTCTTACACATTTGAAATTCCCCTTTAACTAAATGTCTTGCATGGCATTTTCCTCACCACTACCCATAAAGCCAATCATGAAATTCTCCACTCTTTCTTCCCTATTCTCGGTCAACTTCAAGGAGCCAAGGGAATAAAAGCTCAAAATCAAGACAACCCTATTTCATTTCATTCCACTCAAACTTCCAACCCTCTCTCTAAAAATCTTCTTCATTTCTCTTCCTCTCATTTTAGGCTTCAACCATGAACAACATCAAGGTGGTGGAAGGAGTTGTCTAAGTTAAACAAGTAGGAACCTTCAAGGGGTTCCAAAGGTGAGTCTTCTTAGGATACAAATTTTTGAAGCTTCCGAATGTCTTCTTCTTCAAAATGACCACATTTTTCCTCCATTTTAGCCATCTTGGCCATGGGCTATCCAAATCTAGGAAAAGAAGAAATCTTTTCCTTCTTAAGTGTAGAATCAAAGAGAAGACAAGTATTCTTCTTAGCTTCTTCATGCATACTTAAAGATGAGTCATCTATGCTCATATATAAATCTGGATCATGCATGCATATGTTCAAAGGGTGTTTTCACTCTAAACAAGAAGAAAGTGCGCTTGCATGTCAGTTCTATGAAGTCTTATGTGTAGTACATGAAGGTGATTATGTTTATGATCATGTGAGTACAAGAAAGTGTCATGCATGTTAAGAATATGGCATGTTTTGGTCTCATATGTTTAGACACGTTATATGAAATAGAAGGTAGGCATGCATGTTTCATTTTCATGAAAAGTTTTAGTAGCTTAATACACTTCCTTGAAAAAGTGTACTAAGAACTTCACTTTGATTCATTTTCATGTATATATTTATGGTGATCATCACATACTTGATTCTCTATGATTTTTAGTATTTTTGCATGTTGATGGACATGATTTAGCATGATTACGGTGTATCATAAATTATGCTACAATGCATGTCCACAAAAAATGGTTTCTATGATGATCATCGTCACATTTTCATGTATTTTCATTCCAAGATGGGGCTGTTTTGGGTCTTCATCATTGGACATGATTCATTACCATCATTATGATGTGTATTCTTGATGATCATGGCCTAAGAATGGGTCTTTTTATGTGTTGCATCTTCATAAGTATTTGCATTAGATTTCATCGTGATCATCACCGTGATCATGATTCCTATGTTCATGACCATGCATGAGTCTTTATACGGTGTAACCAAAAATTTCATGTATCGTCATGGCAAAATCATGTGACATTTATGTATATACATGATAAGCAAAAGAACCAACGAAATAGAACCATTCTAGCATGTATGTCACCATGAACAAGTTGAAAATAATGTCTATGTGTGTGAGTTTACATTCGACCAAGTGGCCATATTAGATGCGATGGTGATGTTGAATATTTATTTGAGTACATATATGTAAAGATATGTATATTTGATATATATGTGTGTGACTAACTAAAGGATGACAAATCAAGTGCACTAAGAAGGTGACAAACTAAAATAAGGTTGTTTTGGTCATTTTGGCCGAGACCCCTTAGAAGGACAAAAATGTAATTTTTGCATTTTAAAAGATATGAAAATTGGGTTGTTTTGAGAAGGCCTTAAATAAAATAAGTAAAGGACAAATTAAAGGAATGAAATTGGTGATTAAGAGCCCAAAAGTGTTTTGTCGGGGACGAGGGATCTCTGCCTTCATGATACATTTTTTTTTATATATAAGCATTTATTTGATTAAAATAAAGCCTCACTTATGGCGGAGGAAAACCATATTACATCAGTTCAGAGTAGGCGAATAAATGAAATAACGAACTAAGAATTACATATCTCCAGTCATATACGATATGCCGCATTAAAACCTTGCCAGGAAAAACCACCCTTGTAGATAAAACCCTAGCGAAGGAAAAAGCGTACATATTTATACGACCATCATTGAAATGCATAGAATCGAAATATGAGTACAGATGTTGATATCCTTCAAGCTGGTGCATATGTCGGATAAAACCGAAATTATGACGCAACAATGTCACCTCCAGTAGTCCCGTCGAGTAAAACCAAGGTGTGGGCTTGTCAATGAGCGTTAAGTCCGCCAAGGAGGAAAAACCATCACTTGCCAGCGCCGGATATAGTCCAAGACATGGAAGAGCAGGCACCAAGCGGTAGTTATGATACAGTAGAAAAAAATATAAAATGTAGGCCAATAGATAAGCAGACATACCGAACCTGCCTGGATCCTTTAGGAAACAGGCAGGATATGTCAGAAAACGCCAATCCCTATGGAAGACATATAGAGGTAGCCCACGCCAACGCCAACGCGCCATGTTCGTGTCCATCAAGGCATAGTCAGTTGCGCGAAATGAGTATCCAGCCAGATAGAAGCTCCCGAGAAAAGCAAGCATCCAAGATTGTAGACACACAAATATACATGCAGCAGCAAAATCAAAATATGCATAACATATGCCTAGCAAAACCAGCCCAAGTAAATAAACCGACAAGATATTGAACCCACCAAGGCTGCCTGCACCGAGAAAAACACAGGCAGCAACAGTACACCTTTGCCAATCAATGCAAGTTTCTGTGATATCACTGACCGCGGCATGTACAAAAACGGATCGAGCGTCCTCGCCAAGTATAAACCATGTACATGGAAAAACAATATGTGTGTAAGCATGGCGAATGCCTATGATAAGCAATTGAAAAAGGACAGTCAACATACCCTGCCTGCCTGCACTCAATCGAGCACAGGCAGAGAAAAAGCGAGTGTGCCAATCCATTTGAAAGACGTTATGTTGACTGCCTACGCAAGGTAGCTGACGTGAGATCCAACGAAACTGCAGCACGGACCATTGATGGCAGGCTAGAGGATGTAAAGAATGAAGTGCATGGCGACAGCATTGCATGCTGAGCCAAGTAATGCGCTGGCATGTTTGCCTCTCTGAATACGTGCTCAATTTCCAAGTTATGGCGAGTGATCAACAGTTGCAGTAGTTTGAGATGGAAGTTTCCGAAAACGGGCTGCTGTTGACGTAGACGTTGCAGTAGTTGTGCACAGTCAGTCTCTATAATCAAGGACCTATATAATGGCAGAAAATATAGCAAGCCAAACAGAGCTGTCTGAATTTCAGCCTGCAACGGTGGACATGGTGGGAGGCGGAATGCTACGGCACGCACACAAGTGCCACAAGAGTCACGTAAAATGATACCTCCTGCCGCATTGAAGCGTCCAACCGCTGCATCAACATTGAGTTTAAATCGACCTGATGTAGGAGTAAGCCATTTAATCACTTGTAGACGCGGAGGGCGAGGCGTTGGAAGCCATGATAGCGGCAGGGTAGGTCCGGCTGCAAGCTTGGTACCTTGGAGTGTTTGAACCCACATATGAATATCAAAATGAATTGTATTCCGAAGTGCAGATATAGAAAAGGTCGTCTGATCTCCATACACCATATTAGCATAGTAACGCCATATATTATGTACTAAAATGCCAGGGACCACAATCTTGAGCACCCCATCAATTGAAGAAAAGGATGAGCTGTACCACCAAGCCAATAAATACTGCCGAAGAGATAGAGTAGTTGGAGATATGCCCTGCAATTCCGCTACAAAGAACATCCAAAAGAGTCGGATTGCCGAAAAATACAAAAATACATGATCAACTGAGGAAGAATGCTTCTTGCAAAACGGGCACTGCATAGGACGTGCTGTCAAATAAGGACCTATATAGTCTTCAAATGGTAAAGCCGCATGGAACAAACGCCAGAGTACGTATCACCGTTAGATCTATGTACGTATGTTGTAACACCATGGATGGACTATTGGGATTCATATGTAGTACATAAGACTACACGGGAGATCATTCGGTATGTTGTGGGTACTGTTCTTACGATACGAAAGGTGCTATAGCCAACTTATGATATGCCACGTTTATGGAAGTTACGAAATGATACGAATATGACATGTTTCGAACATTTTATGATGCATCATACATTTACGTACTTCATGAGCATTGGACCCAACATCACTTGCATACCCTATACACCTTGTACGTTGGGTAGATGGACCTAATGAACTAGATTGAGACTTAGAATGGTTTATGATGGATACGATGGTAAGGAAATAATTGATACTTAAATTGTCAGATTATGAACAAACGAAAGTTAAGATTTATTTCCTTACTACTTATCTGCTTACTTAATTGCATATGTTATTTACTTTACTTGTCAGTTTCTTATTGCAAACAGCGACGTCTTACGCTTCTTCACTGTATTTATTTTATCACTCCGTCTCCTATGCACGATCCATATGACAAACCTAGACAGAAATACTTACTGAGCGATTCGTTATCGTGCACTCTACATTTTTACCACCTTGCAGAGCCTCAGGATCAGGACTTGGACTACATAGACGACGAGCCGAGAGAGTAGGTTATTCGTGAGCTGTCTAATCGGCCCAACTGATCCAGCTTTTGTATTTTGTTATTTCAGACATGTATTTATATCTTGATGCACTGATGACGTTGTACCTAGAGATAGTTTATGATGTATGCATGTTGCTTATGTTTTTATTTTGTCTATTTTATGATGCTTCCGCTATTCGATACATGTATATGCCAACATTCACATAGATGTTATCGACGTCTTGTACTTCTCGTAGCAGAGTACGGCGGGTGTACCGAGCCAAGACCCTAGTCTGGGCGGGGCACTACATACATGGATCTAACGGTGATGCGTTATGGCGGAGATCCTGTGTCCCGGACAAGGTGTTACACTCGACCATAATGTAAAAAAACATATGCCCCTGACACCTACCACTCTGTCCCGATGTCATGCTAGCGCACCAAATACATATCGTAACATCATAAAAACATATCATATATAAGCCATTGAAATCATTCGTCTCGTGGTACTGTTCATTACATGTAAAATCCTTTTTAAAATGTGTCGTGTGATAAAACATTTCATAAAAATGTATCGTGTGATAAAACATATCATTTCAAAATTTTGATTCATTTATGCATGCATGTAGACTCGGTTTTAGGCTCATTTGACTATCTAAAAATTTCATCACTTAATGTCCAACATTTAGCTCATGGTACATATCATAGACTTAAATAAAATACCAATTATGCCCTTTCTATATAGATCTCGGTTTTGGGCATTAAAACAGCTCACTTTTTGGGCTTTAGCCACTAACATCATTATCTTAAATTCTTTAATTTTCATATTAGTTCATGGCTAATCAAATCAGCCCACTTTTGGGTCTTGTCAAATATTATCATTTTCCTAATTTACTTGTTTAACACATCGTTTATATAGCAATTCAAATAGTACAGGTTACACATATTTTTAAATACATATAACCAAGTAAACACCAAAACAACTACATTGGCACACAAATGAATCCCTTTGTCCGAATGGTACAATGGCCATACAACACATAATTCTTCACTTTAACCATCTTTATATACATGTATGGTGATAGTACTCTTTTTGCACTTTAACATATTATGATCATGAACATGCAAACTTGATGTAGTAACATGTGACATGTAATATACTTGACCTACACACTTTTCTTCATGATCATGTATCACACTTTTGATTCCAACACTATTAAACACATGCATGTTGGTTTAATTATAAGTAAGATTTTAAGAGCCATGACCATGATGATCATGATGAACATTACATGCAAACACATAAGATGATGGAAACCATGAAAAGCTACATCCTTAGGCCATGATCATCAAGATTATACTTCGTAATGAAGGTAATGAAGCATGCCTAATATGGCGGCCCAAAACAGCCCCATCCGTTAGATGCTTATGCATAAAAATGCCATGATGATCATCAAGAAACAATCTTTTACAGTCAAATGTTATAGTAAAAATTATGATGCATCACAATCATGCTAAATCAAGACCATTAACATACATGAACACTAAAAATCATCAAGAAACACATATGTAATGATCATCATGAAAACAAATAAGATATAGTTCAAAGTATGGTTCTTAGTACACTTTTTCAAGAAATTGTGACATGTAACCAACACTTTTTATGAAATAAGACATGCATGCCTAATTTTTCACTACATGTGACATGCATCTTCATATAGACCGATACATGTCCTAAACTACACATGCATGAAAATTTTTCATATCATCTTAATCTTATGCATGCATATATCCAAGAATCACATACAAGTCTTCACATAATTGGCATGCAAGAAAACATTTTACATGTTTATAGTGGAAAAATCATTTGAACATATGCATGCACGATCCAAGTTTGCAGATTAATATAGATGATAGATTTTTCAACATGCATGACGAAACCAAGAAGAATACTTGCCTTTTCCTTGAACTTAGACTTTAAAATAGAAAATTTCTTCTTCTCCCCTACACTTGGTACACACGGCTTAAAGGCCAAAATAAGAGAAGAAACGGGTTATTTTGGATAATGAATACTCTAAGATTTCTAACATCAATCTTAAGAAAATCTCATCTTGGAAGGTTCTTATGTCTACCTCTTCTTTCATCTTAAGAACTCCTCCTTCCTTCTTGATTCGAACACACGGTCTAGAGGGTAAAATGAAGAGAAGAGGAAGCCACTTAGATGATAAATAGGTGACAAGATAACTAGGATATGTGGTATAGGTTCTTACCTTACAATTCCCTACACTTGAGAGTTGTCTTCTTCACTTAAGGTTGAAGAATTTTTCTTCCTTCTTGCTTTGAGAGGCCACTGTTTGGAGGGATGTGAGGGAGAGAAAAATTTCTTGAGAGTAAGAGTGAAGGTTGGAGTAGAGAGAGAGTTTACTTGGAGAAAACTTTGATGAAATGAAATGGTTGAGTGAAATGAAGGATGTCTTGCTCCCTTATGATTGTGTGGCCAAATTGGGGAGATAGTCAGGAAAAAATCTCATCATGATGTCTTATGGGAATGGAAGAAAAGAAAAAAAGAAAGGGATGTGTACGGCTTGCATGTGAGGCTATTGGTTGGGAAAATTTATGTGTAAGAATAGAGAATAAGAGGTCGAGTGGGATGGAAGACAATTCCTTGTCTTGCATATGGAGGGGGTGGTCAAGGGGAGGGAGTTTGGTGGATATAATAGGACAAAATTTTGTCCATCTCATTTTCAGGGTCCTATTTTCCTTTTTCTTTAATTAAATTGCAAATAAGGTTTGTGTTCCTATTTTATAACCCTAGTTAATTATTCCTACACTTATTATATTACTTAAGCAAGTTTTAAATTTATCTAGGGTATACATAAAACACATATAATACTTAGTGCGGTACAAAGATAAAAGAAAATTTACACATGTAGCAGGAGTTGGAGCGTAATAGTAACGCTCTGAAATATAATCTAAGGATAAATCAATCGAGATATTGATATACGACTAAACTAGGTAAGGAACATTTTATAAATACATGAAGAAGTAAAATAAGTATAGTAAGTAACAACTTAGGTTATTGGAATAAATTTAAACCAAAAGAAAAAGACATAGCACAAGAATTTAGGACTACTTAAAAAAAAGTAAATAGGGCATAAAGAGATATTTTGGAAAAAGAAAAGAAAAATAAATATACATGTATACATGTATAATTTGCGGCCTGTAGGAAGAAAAAGAAGGAAGAAATTGTGGTTAGATTAATACCCTTATAAAACGACAAGTGTAGAAAATGGTGTAGAAACCAAATGATAAAATTTTGTCTTTTTCTACCCACTCCCACCCTCCATGGCCGTCCAACACAAACAAGAAGGAAGAAGATTTTTGTTTCTTATACAATAAAGAATTCATCATACCACTGCCAAAAAGCCTTCCAACCCTTACATCTTTTCTTACATTTGTTACACTCTTCAACCAAGCCAAACTACTCCCTCCCACTCCATTATGGCCAGCTTTCTCTAAGTCAAAGGGGAGAAATGTTTGGCCTTACACTTAATCTTTCTTCCACTTCTAAGACAATTCTCCATCATTCTTTCTTCCTAACCCTTTCAAGTCTTCATGGTTTTCTTCCTCCCACTTCTTTTACCACTCAACCGCCCCTCCCTATAGAAAGATATATAAGACTCTCTTCTTCAACTCATTTACACTTCGCAAAATTTCATACCAAGGCAACTCTCTTTCCTCTCTAAGAAAAACAAGTCTTTCAAGCTTCTCCTCTCCCATTTGGCTGTGGGTAGCAACGAACACAAAGAGAGAAATTTCTTCTCTTCACTCCACTCTACAACTCCAAGACAAGTTTAAGACATCCTACTCCATCAACGTAATGTTGGCCAAAAATTTTAGAACCAAGGAAGAAGGTGAAGCAAGGTAAGAACTTCATGTAGAATGATTATAAATCCTTCTATTTATCACCTTCCATAGTTGCTCACTAATCCTCTCTTTCCCCCTCCAAAATATGGTCGCCCTAAGGAGAAAGGAGGAAGATTGTTTTGCACCAAGTGAAGAAATCTTCACTTTGAACTAAGTGATGAAAGGCAAGCACTCTTCCTAGATCCTTCATGGATTTTCAAATGTTAAGTATCTATGTTCATATAAAAGTTGGATTATTCATGAAGTATGTTCAATGTTTTAGTAGCAAGAATATGTAAAATATAGATTTCAATGTGAGGTATATGTTGTACTATGTGACTATTGTAAACCGGCCAAATTGTTAAAGAAAATTGATTTATATGCATACAAGAAAGTAAATGAACAACACTTATATGGAGAAATTTAGGAATAAATAAAAGAACATGAATCTTATGTTGAGATAGGAAAAGATTACTAAAAATCTAACTTTGATGCATATGTTTATGTATTTTCCATGGTGATCATGTTTTTTGTATTTTCATGTGTTTTCAGTTTTTATAGGCTTTGGTGGTCTTGATTTAGCATGTTTATAATGCATCATATTCATGACTATAATGATAGATCACAAATGTTGCTTCTTGATGATCATCATCTCATTCTGTGTATATATATAACCACGGCCAAGGGGCTGTTTTGGGTGCCTTATTTGAGCTTGATCATCCATCTTGATGATGATGTATATTAATGATGTTCGTGGCTCAAGAAGGTAACTTTTCATAGTTTCCATCATACTTATGTTGTATGTATTATTCATATTGTTCTTAACCTTGAAAGTCATCATTTTGATAGAAACTATTATGCACAAAAATGGAATAAAGGTTAAACTCAAGACATATGTATATGAGATGTGAAAAAAGGAGATTTATGTGGTTGTACGCATAGGGTATCGTTCGGCCTTAAGGCCATAAAGTGAAGTAAAATAAGTTGTGACATATTATGAAGATATATATGTGCATATGCCTAAGTTGGTATTTGGCCATAAGGCCTTAAAATGGAATAAACAAAATGGTTACATATTGTAAAAGATATATATGCATTATATATACTTCACACGGCCACAAAGCCTAATTTTGAAGGAAACAATCTTGTTACATGCTCATTGATTTTTTTAGTTGAAAGACGGGCGGTACCGTCCTGGTGTTTTATTAATAAATTTAACCCTCACTTGTGGCGGAGGAATACCGTGGTTACATTGGAACCCTGGCTATGGTGGGAGACTCTCCTAAAGTAAACAAAATAGCATTTTAAAATTGTACATGCTACGCAGAAAATTAGCTAATGAATTTACAGGAAGAGTGAAATGTGAATGTAGTATAAGTCGGATAGATCCTTGAAGAAGCAATTGTGTTTGATAATGCTGCTGTCGTTGCCATAGTGATCTGTCGTTGATGCTACATGCGAAGTCATTGAAGAAATAGTGTTGTTGCCATGAGGAATTTTTAGCCCAGTTTGATGCCCCAAAAGCATAAAAGAACGATAGAGTGAACCAGAGGGTATATGAAAATAATATTATGATACTGTAGCAAACGTGATACATACCGACGTTGTCTGTATTCATCCAGAATACAGGCAACCAAATTTGTAAACGCAGTGGATGCCTATGTTGCCAGAGCTTGTTCATATACGCATCATTTCCCTCGGCAAAAAGACGCAAAAGAAAATTGTAAGAAGTATAAAGCAGTATGAAATAAAGCTGAAAGAATGAAGACATTTTGAGTGTGAAGTCATACCAATGTTGCCTATGTCCGGCAAAGACATAGGCAACCATATGCATATTGCGCCAACTCATTATGAGTCTTATGATTATAATCGAAGGGATGGCAATGTATTGTCCATCAATATAGCCCCTCTGACCTCAGCAGGCAAGGATGCCATCGAGGAGTAAAGCGTGATTCCTGAAGAACGAAATCCATATGTGGCTAGTTTATGAGCTGCTGTGTTGCTTTCCCGAAAACAATGTTGAGCTGTTGCACCATTTATTCTGAGGAATCTGAGCATACGCTGTAAATCTGCTGCATACGGTCCAGTAATGGCTTGAAAGATTCAGAATTTGTTGTTTACAATCTGTTTCAACCCATAATTGACTATAGTTCATCGCATAATAGATAACGGCATATTGCAGTGCCATTAATTCTGCTCGTAGGGGCGGTCCAGCTGGTAATCCAAAGCATACTGCAGATACCAAATTGCCTTGATGATCCCTCAATATCTCTCCTCCAGCTGGAGATTTGTTAGATACTGTTGCATCTACATTGAGCTTTAATCTTCCTGTAGGAGGATGTTTCCGACGTACAATCTTAGGCAGCTTCCTTGGTATTTTTGGAGAAATGTGTCGTATCACCAGATGTGGAATATGTTGCGAAAATTTTCGATGCCTTGTTCGTCACACCAAGTGTATATATGGTCCCGTGCTTTTTGAAATAGTCGATGATTAGAGAAAACATCCTCACCAAACCTGATGCAAGAATATTCTTTCCAAATGGCCCAAACCACTAAAGATGGAACTATTGCTCGTAATTGGCCCAACATTGAATTTGAAGATGATGCACTCCATCATATCAGCATGTAGTTACGTATGGATTCAGCAGATGGGAGGGGACCAGAAAAAATGATAGAAATTTCTTTCCACAATGGACAAATATTGGCACATGTTAAGAATAGATGATCCATATCTTCCGTCTCTTTTTTGCAAAATGCACATTGTGTAGGAAATATAACTTGCCAAATGCGCATATTGTCAGGAATAGGTAGTGCAAATCTCCATAACCTCCATAAAAATATTCTGCACCCTAGAGGCAATGTCTTCCACCAGATATGTTTTGGATATGAAGCAGTTGATGATGTAGATAATACCATGCATGCTGATTTAATTGAAAACTGACCGTTGGTGTCTGCCAACCATACGTAGCCATCCGGAGTGTGCTGTACATGTTGTATCATAAATGAATCTATGGCACATATGCGTTTCCAAGTAGGGGAGTCGTATATATGAGTATATAATGTTGATCTTCTTCCATATTTTGTTCGGCTAAATTGAGCCCATAACGTGGAAGAGTGGTGATATCTCCACCAAAGTCTATAGTTATAAGCTTGCTGTAGTGTGGTTAAGTGTCTTATGTCTAATCCGCCATTTTCTTTTGGACTGCATATTGTTTCCCATGATTTCCAATGATGTCCACCGTGCCATAAAAAGTTTTCCATTTTGCGAGACAAAGCATTGATTACACTCTTTGGCAGTGTAGAACTTGCCAGTATATGTAGTGGCATTGAACATAGAACATGACGCACCAAAATTAATCTGCCAAACATAGAGAGGAGCTTCGCAGACCAAGAGTTAAGAGCATTGTCTACATGTTGTATTAACGAAGTGCAGTATGCCGCCCGATTGATGCCCTTATGTAAGTATGATCGAAGATATTTAATTGGAAAATTAGAAAGTCTCATGCCAAGTGATTGTGAAACTCTTGTGCCTTGCAATCCTACGCTCACCACTATTTGACTCTTATGCAAATTAACCAACTGTCCCGAAGTGTCTGATAAGAGTCTAAAAACTTCCGAAATTGCTGCAAGTTTCGGGAACTGCCATTCAAGAAGATTACTAAATCATCAGCAAATCCAAGGTGTGTTACCTGGGGTACTCTGCCCGATTGAAAACCTTGGATAGTTCCATTACGCATCAATGCATTAAGTCCACGTGAAAAACCTTCAGAGGCAAGTATGAACAGTAATGGAGAGAGTGAATCTCCCTGTTTGACTCCCCGTTTAATTGGAAAAAAACCTGCTGTATTCCCATTAATTAAGACTGGACATCGTGTAGCCGAAAGATTGTTCATAATCAGTCGAATAAGACGTGCATGGAAGCCCTTTTTTGCCAATATTAGACGTAAAAATGTCCAACAAACTCTGTCAAACGCCTTTGCCATATCTAGTTTAATTAGAATGTGACCTCCATGCGATGGTCTGTCCATGAGGTGTACCATTTCTTGGGCCAAAAGTATTTGCTCAGTGATATCTCTACCTTTCATGAAACCGGCTTGTTCTGGAGATATAATTTTAGGCAGCAAAACTGATAGACGTGTGGCTAGTAATCGTGTTATAGCCTTTGCCATAAAATTTGTGAGGCATATAGGGTGATATTCTGTATATAAAATAGGGTTGGCCACCTTTGGTATCAATGTAATGAGTGCGGATGCTAGTTTAGCAGGAGGCCGAATTCCTATGAAGAATTCCTGAATTGCTTTGTAAACATGCATAGATATAACATTCCAAAAGTGTCTGTAGAAGGACCCAGGAAAACCATCCGGAACAAGTCCCAGATGGCTTGCTTAACTTCGGAAATTTCTGGCCTGCGAAGTAATTCAGTATTATCCTCATCTAAAACCAGTTGTGGCACATATTGCAATATCTCCTCATAATTGTTTGTTGGCTCAGCTGTAAATAAGTGTTGAAAGTATCTCACTGCTTCAGTCTCAATTTCTTGTTGGGATTCTAATTCAACTCCATTATATCGTCTAATATGGTGGATGCATTGTCGTTGTCGTTTCTCCTTCACTTTTTGATGGAAGAATTTGGTTTTTGCATCCCCCTCATTCATCCACTTTACATTAGCTTTTTGTTTCCAATATAGCATGGCACGGTTTTGTCCCAGACGCAGTTGGCTCATCGCGCAGTGATATGCTGTCCTTGTATCCTCTGATGGTTATGCATCATATAATCTTTCACGTTTTGTTACTTCCTCCTCGGCTGCAATCACAGCATCAAATATATTGCTAAAAACTTCTTTGTTCCACCGTGTCAAATGTGTCTTCAGTTTTTGCAACTTGTCATATAATCCCCACATTCCCCCTACCGTAGGAAAAGATTGCCATTGGTGCTTCACATATTCATCAAAGTCTTGGTGTGTTCTCCAGACGTCTAAGTACTTGAATGATGATGAATGTCTTCGGGTTTCCATTTTGCATTGTAAGAATATAGGTGCATGGTCCGAAGATGTACGGTTCAAATGTTGATATTGAACACTTGCAAAAAGATCAAAGAAACTTGCAGAACATAAGTAGCGATCTAACCTTCGACTGACTCTTTCCAATCCTCTACCGTCGAACCATGTAATGGGAATCCTTGAAATGCGATACATTTCAATGTTGTAGCAGCTACAAAGTCATTAAAGTCTTGCAGTGTTCGTAGAGCAGGAACCGATCTACCTTGGTGTTCATCTAATGATAAATATGTATTGAAATCTCCACCAATAATCCACGGTTTGTCTAATGTAGTATGAAATAATGTGAGATCATCCCATAGAGGGCGACGAGCCGTAATAGTATGAAGTGCATATACTATTGTACACCAAAAAGACTCTCCAGTAGGTAAGAAATTAAATTTCATCGAATGATTTTAGATGCCTGTGCGTTGATCTTCCAGTTGAACTAAAGAATGTCTCCAGAATATCCAAGTGTTATCATCAATAACTGACATAGCGTTGGAGAAACCCAGCTGAAGTCTATGTGAAAGTAAATCTGTGGCTCTTTTCTTTGGTTCAATAACTACTAATATATGAAAATGATGATGACGGTTCAATGATATTAATCGTGGGAGGGAGGTGCGAATACCTCTAACATTCCAAATCAGCATATTCATTGATTAGATAAAATATCAAATGAGTTTGAGAGTGTTGTCCGTGATCTTGTAGTAGGAGATGACGCTGGATCAATATTTCGAGCTCGACGGCGAAGTAGTCTAGGTGGTACCTGGAAGTGGCCCTCTGGTGCAATTTCTCGCGGTGATGATAAACTCGAGGATGGTTGATTCTGTAAGCGTCTATGTGCATCATCAATAACCATAGATTGCACAATGTTTGTGACATAATTTACAAACTCATCATCTGTTGAGATCGATGAACAGTTGTATAGTGATATGTGTGAATCATCTTTTGTTGTTGTTAAATAGGGATGGGCTGTCGGATAATCACCTATTATGATGTCGTCAATACTCCGTAGACGTGTTAAATTCTGAGATATAGTAAGATGATCAGTTGGGAACATTTCAGGAGATTGGAGATTAATTTGAGTGGGTGGAGAGGCGCAAGGTGGATGAATGTTGTCATCTACTGGTTGAGCTTCGGCTGTATGTGTTGTATTGGCCACAGCAGGTGCAGGAATTTTCTTTGAAGTCCATCTTGTGTCTTTATCCTTTTGTTTTGCAGCAATCTTTGAGGCAGTTTTCTGTACTAAAGCAGGGGCATTAATTTCTTTCCCACAATTGTCGGTTGTATGCCCTAAATGCATGCATGCAGAACAGTATAGTGGAATATCCTCATATGTCACCGGCTGTGATATAGTTCGGGAGGACAATTGAATGTATAGTCGTGATGGCAGTTCTTTTGAGATATACACTTCAACACACAACCTTGCTACCGACGGATGCAGACGTTCGGTAGTAGCATTATCTAGCTTCATGGGTGTGCCAACCATTTTTCCAATTTGAAACAACACATCCTTTTGATGAAAATGGATCGGCAAGCTAGGAAAAGATATCCATACCGGGACAATCGGCACATCAAATTTAGGATCATAGTCCGGCGTCCATTTTGTAACCCGCGTATATTTTCCGGCGATTATCCAACTTTGACGAGAAAAGCACCGCAAGTAATCTGGTTCCTGTGCAAATTCTAGCAAGATATGATTTGAATCTAGCAATCCAATATGTACCGTGCCATTAAAGCCAATGCGATCAATCGTGGCTCGAATAGTAGCCAATGGTGGCCTACCATTCCAAAATGATCCAACCAATGAAAATTTATATGGTTCGGCCAATGCAGTGATTTCATCATCTGTGAAAGAAATCATGGGACTGCCCTTATACCGGAGTATTGTTTTATCAACAATTGGAGGATTAGATGATGTCTTGAATAGGGAGGCAAAAGTTTGATGTTTTCCAGTTTGAGGTAATGGCGGATCTGCCATTGTCGCGATCAAGTGCTTTATAGAACTGAAAAAGGAGCAAATATAGCGTATAGATGAAAAGATGGCGTAGAAGATCGAGGAGAAGAGAAAGAAGTGTTGATCGAGTGCCTGAGAAGATGATCGGCGACGGCTAAAAGCCGCCGCCTTTTATCGCCAGAGCGTCCATAGAAATTTTTCACAATACTATTACATGCTCATATATATATATATATATATATATATATATATATATATATATATATATATATATATATATCTGTGTGTGTGTAGAATATATCAAGATAGAAATTATGACTATGTTATGTATTTCCCTGTGATGGATAAAATTGCCCAAAAATTGGGGCTGTTTTAAATGTTTGGCCGAGAGGTACCTTTTTGGGGCTAAGAATGATATTTTCCTTAAGTTATGTCATACATGATGTACATAAGTTATGAATCTATGAGGATGAAAATTTAGAATGATTAATGGGACCCAAACCGAGCATACATGCATGAACCCATAAACCAAAAGTTTTGAAACAAAACGTTTTATCGCATCGTACGTTTTTAAAGGTTTTATGCGTAATGTACCATACCGACGAGACGATTGATTCCATCGACACATGCTATAATATGTCATGTTATGCTATGATCATGGAGTGCCGTCATGATATAGCTGTGGAGTGGTTATGTCATGGGCATACAATATGTTATCGATGACCGAAGGCCGACATGGCACTAGAACCTAGAAGAGGTTGGTGTCATGGGCATATGTACTCTACCCTTATGTTGGTCGAGTGTAACACCTTGTCTGGGACAAGGGATCTCCACTTATCGACATCACCATTATATGACAGGCATATATGATGTAACACCGTGTATGGAACACTAGATTCATATTTGTATATGAGATTATATGGGGAGTCATTCGGTATGTTGTGCGGCATCGTTCTTACATTATGATAACTGCTATAGCCATCATATGAAATGTCATGTTTTAAATGTTTATGGAAATGATATGTTATGAAATGTTTATGGAAAATGGATATGGATGTTGGAGAAATTGAAATAGGTGAATGAGAAATTAATTCTCAAAGTGGATGGAAAATGCGGTTGCACGGTTACGTTTAAACAAAACGCGGTTAAGTTTGATAAGGCATTCGGTTATGGTTTAAATCGAATGGTTGTTTAAATCTGATTCAAACGGTATCCTTCGATATAAGATAAGATCAATCTGGTTTGATCTAACGGTGGCAGAGAAGGCAGCTTTAATCTAACGGCCGAGATTTAACTGTCCTAACCACCCCAACCGAATATGGTTTCCATCTGACGCTCCAAATTTAAACCTGCGAATTAATCTTCAATCTAAAGGCTGAGATTAAATCTTCCTAATCTAGATAGGAGGTTTTCATCTAACAGCCTAAATCAAACTTTGGTTTTGATCCAACGGTCACAGTGCCTTGTTCTCCAACCGATTCCCCTATATAAAAAGGGCAAAGGGTGCATTCTAAACATACAATTTATAGCATTCGTAGCATACTACTCTCATAGCACCCGAGTCTTGCATATTGTCCAAGAGAAGTCAGGATGCTCTAAAGTTCGAAGGAGTTCAAGTTTAGCAGTGCCGCTCAACTGAACAGGTACCCGTTGTATCCTGGGAGACAGTTGCTCACACCGGTTGGGCACAGTATACCGGAGCAATACGTCTTAAGGAAAGAGTCCTCGACTCGCCCAGGTTTAATTTATTTTGTTATTCCATATGCACACACGAAACTATACGATCTGCAAGGCACCACTAGAAGGGGGGGTTGAATAGTGGGTGCGGAAAATGTGGTTTTTAAAATTAGTTTGAACCAAAAACCCAACTTCTGAAAACAGTTTCTGTTTTCAGGACCAGTTTTAAAATGTTTTGAAATCTAGGTTGCAGGTCTTCAAAAATTCTGAAATTTGGAGAGAACTTAGCCTCAGATGTTGTGAGTGTCTCCTAAAAATTTCAGATTTAAATTCAACCTCTAACCCCTTGAAAATTCGTTGGTGGTCAGATTGCACAAATCTGCAGAAACGGTACACTGATTTGAAAAATTAATTCCTATTTGTGCACAACTCCAATGCTCTGAAATTTTAATCAATAACCCCTTATATGTTATGTTTAAATGGGTTGAAACAGTTTTGAAAACTTCTTTCGGGAAGTTAGTCAAATACACTCAAATCTCAACCTTTGCAAGCCTGAAAATCAGACTGCACTAGTCTCAGAACTTTAGATGTTTGATTGACTTATACTTATCCAAAAGGGTTGAAACTTGCGCCAAAAGAACCCTAGAACGTGTGGTTATATTTTCTGAAAGTTTTGTGATTTTTGAAATTTGTTTACTATTTTTACGAACGTGATTAAAAACAGTAAACAGTGCTGAAACAGAAAATCCGTGCTGAAAGTAAATGACACCAAGAATTTTATACTGGTTCGGTTATCAACAACCTACTCCAGTCTTCAAGGAACACCTTCATTGGTTCACACTAGTCACACAACACAAATACACCTTACCACAGGGTTGATAGAGTTACACCTAACTCCAACCCTTTACAAACCTTGTATGGTGAATACAATTTGCACGAACACCACCACCTCACAAGAATGAAGATTGATCACACCTTGATCAACCTTTTACAAAGATATGGAATATGTTGTGGTCTATATCAAGCCTATTCAAGATTGAGAAATATGAATACAATAGGCTTTCAAGAAGAAAGAAAGAAAGAGAGTGTAGAAGAAGAAGGCTAGAACGCTTTTGATCTTTTAATTTTCAACTCTTGTTCTTGTTCTTGTTTTGCTCTTCTTTTTTTCTTTTAACTTGGTGCAGCCGTCCCCCTATAGGTGCCTCCCCCTCTTGAAAATTATCTTCTAAGTCCTTGAGAGGATGTAAGACATCATTGTGACATGTCCTTGCTTACTTGGCATCTTCTTATTAGATGATCATTTAAGCTTCGCTTACTTGGCACTCCATGATTGGTTGAATGTTGTCATCATTGATGACTTGGAAAAATCTGAGAATAACACTTAAACATGTGCCAAAATCATCACAAAATAATTTCTATAAATCATAAGATTATCACATAAATGTTGCAAGACAATTTTCTCACAAAATTGAGCCAAAAATTCGGCCATGCCATGCTGAATTTTCAGCATGTGCATCATTCCATTTCATTCAAAATAATGCCAAATTTAATTTGATTTTTCTTTATAAAATGAATCACCAATTGATGGTAAATAACTTTATCACATTGGAAATGAACATGGACATCTTTATGCTCAATAATTCGGCCACTCTATGTCTCACACATGCTGAAAAAATTTCAGCATGTATGATATGTAGAATATCACACTATTAATTTAAATAATATTCAAATCATTTCCATTTCTTCTTCCAATCAATCACACAATAAAAGATGACAAATTATATCACATTTATGTCAAAAAAATCGGCCAGCCTTGTGTAGCATGCTGAAATTTTCAGCATGTGTTATAAGGGAGACAAATTTTGAATTCTTACCATTTGTAGCTTCTCTCTTTAATTCACCAACATTGCACTTTAATTCACCAACATTGCATGATTGATCCTTGACCAATCAATATGCCAAAAAGGCTCCAAATAAGCTCCATCTCAGCTGTAGGTGGCGTTGGATATGTATGTGCATGTGCTGAAATTTATTTTTGCTAACTTTGTAAAATAATGCACATTTAATAATACACACATGCTATATTCCAATCAGCCCTTAATTTAATTTTTTAGAACACTTTAAGATGTATAAAATATGTAAAAAGTGTCTAGATACGTTTCACATGATGTACCAAAAACGTTCCATGTGTTGTGTGCGTAGAAAACCGAATTTTCGATATTTATCGATTATCCGATTTTTCTCTAATTTAAATTCCAACTTTTGCACATGTTATATATATTATGTTATACATAATATATATAATATATACTTTAAATCTCAGCACTTGGCTGGTCTAAAGTGGTACCATTAACATATGACAAAATTAAACTTGGAATCTTCACATTTTGGCCTTAATGTGGAGTAATTTGTGTATGCCAACATGGAAAGTATTTTTTGCTGAATATTAAATGTAACCCACGAAAAAAATAATGATTTTTGAAGTATAGGGGCTGGCCATTTATTTATGGCAAGTACGTGACACGTTGGCGAAGTTTCGGCATTCGTCCGATACGACAATTTTTGGTTTAGAACCTTTTATCGTGTTGTATTTAAATTTGTCATCACCATATCTTATATCATATGATATAAGACCTGAATATACTCATAAATATTAGTTAAGTATGATGGTGTGACGTTAACGTACGTACGTAAAATATATAACGTGTCGGTAGTACGTTGGAATACATGTGTATGTGCCTTTTTTCAAACAATCTGAAAATATATGCAATATATATGTATATATGGCATGTATATATATTAACGAGGGGAGGAGGAGAAAACTTTCCTTCCTTAGCCTTGTTGCCTTTGTGCCTTTTCCAAATGTGGTTTCCTTTAATGAAATACTTAGTTTAATAAACTAAGTACTTCACTTAATGAACTAGTTTAGTTCATTAATGGTGGCACCTGAAAATAGTATAAACACAACAAATGTTTGCAATTTGATGTAAGCTTTGTAGCTTCATGGCTCGTTAGTACGGCAACATAATATATGAACTATATAAGGCAAGTAATAAGCAATATATCATGCACGTTTATCTTATGCTCCTTTTTGTGCACATTTAAATCATGTATTTGAAAATCACTCAAACCCCTTTTTCTCTACAATCTCCCCCTTTTGATGATTTTCAAAATAACTTATGCACATGATTTAAATACTATCGCTCCCCCTTCAATCATGCATAAAATCAAAACTTGAATTTTAAATTCCGAGTCGCTCCCCCTTAATTTATGCAATTAGTATCTCTCTCCCCCTTAAATCATGCTATCTCTCCCCCTTTATTTTGAAAAGTAAATCAAAAGATGCCTGTAAATATGAAGAAAAAAATCATGCATTTCATATAACGTGCGTTCGTAAGGGTTATTTATTCAACCCTTTGAAAATGTCCTTTTTGGTACCCAAATTTGGGTGACCTTTCTAGGTCTTCCAAAAGGTGAGAAAGGTGATGAGAACGCAACATAATATATGTTAGGGCCAAATGCGTTTGGCCTTTGGCCAAGAATCCCATCATGCATGTAGTATGGTTTCTGTTTTTGATAAGCATTTTGTTTTGCATGCACGGGACGTGATCTACATGCATTTTTTTGATATGAGTGTCGCGTATGCATCACTTGTTTCTACTCATATCTATATGGCACGTAATTATATTTTGCATGATGTGAAGAAGAAGCACGTTGAGATGTCATAAGAAAAGGCCTATGCGTCTTCTTAGATGCCACATATGTCTTTGATGCATCTATTTTCTTAGATGGGATGAATTTTGTTGGTTTATTTTGTGTCTTACTTTTCTCAACGTATCCTAGTCCGGTTTTGTCACTATCATGCTTTTGAGAAGAAATGATGTGATCTAGCATGT
>AP025043.1:18556163-18603148 GCA_036186865.1 Eustoma russellianum | reverse complement strand
AAGAAATGATGTGATCTAGCATGTTTGTTCCCGTGTCAAATTGTTTCACCTTTTTCTCTACATCCGCATTCCTTGATTTTAAGTTTGAAATCTCGGATTTCAATTCAGTGTTCTCGGAAGTCAATGATGAAATCTCAGACTTTAATGAATTAATGATGCGTGACGACTCTTCTCTAGAATCGTTTAATTGAGCGACAAGATTTTCGTTAGAAGATTCTAACAATTTCTTGTCTTCAATTAACCGTTTCTTTTGTTTTGCAAGAGTTCTAGCAAACTTATGTAATTCAAGATATTAAACATATAAATCATCATAAGATAGTTCAGAATCTGAGTCAGAATCAGAATTTACCTCATTTTCAAATAGTGGAGGCATTTGGCTTGACATACCTTCTTGCTCGGTTTTGTCGCTAGTGGTTGCCATCTCACTAAGATCGTCGGATCCTTTTGTTGTGAGTGTTCCTGCTCTCTGATACCAATTGTAGGATCTGCAAGGCACTACTAGAAGGGGGGGTTGAATAGTGGGGGGTTGAATAGTGGGTGCGGAAAATGTGGTTTTTAAAATTAGTTTGAACCAAAAACCCAACTTCTGAAAACAGTTTCTATTTTCAGGACCAGTTTTAAAACGTTTTGAAATATAGGTTGCAGGTCTTCAAAAATTCTGAAATTTGGAGAGAACTTAGCCTCAGATGTTATGAGTTCTCCTAAAATTTTCATATCTAAATTCAACCTCTAACCCCTTGAAAGTTTGTTGGTGGTCAGATTGTGCAAATCTGCTAGAAACGGTACACTGATTTGAAAAATTAATTCCTATTTGTGCACAACTCCAAATGCTCTGAAATTTTAACCACTAACCCCTTATATGTTATATTTAAATGGATTGAAACAGTTTTGAAAAATTCTTTCGGAAAGTTAGTCAAATACACTCAAAGTCTCAACCTTTCCAAGCCTGAAAATCAGACTGCACTAGTCTCAGAACATTGGATGTTTGATTGACTTATACTTATCCAAAAGGGTTGAAACTTGTGCCAAAAGAACCCTAGAACGTGTGGTTATATTTTCTAAAAGTTTCGTGATTTTTGAAATTCGTTTACTATTTTTACGAACGTGATTAAAAACAGTAAACTGTGCTGAAACAGAAAATCAGTGATGAAAGTAAATGACACCAAGAATTTTATACTGGTTCGGTTATCAACAACCTACTCTAGTCTTCAAGGAACACCTTCCTTAGTTCACACTAGTCACACAACACAAATACACCTTACCAAAGGGTTGATAGAGTTACACCTAACTCCAACCCTTTACAAACCTTGTATGGTGAATACAATTTGCACGAACACCACCACCTCACAAGAATGAAGATTGATCACACCTTGATCAACCTTTTACAAAGATATGGAATATGTGGTGGTCTATATCAAGCCTATTCAAAATTGAGAAATATGAATACAATAGGCTTTCAAGAAGAAAGAAAGAAAGAGAGTGTAGAAGAAGAAGGCTAGAACGCTTTTGATCTTTTAATTTTCAACTCTTGTTCTTGTTCTTGTTTTGCTCTTCTTTTTTTCTTTTAACTTGGTGCAGCCGTCCCCCTATAGGTGCCTCCCCCTCTTGAAAATTATCTTCTAAGTCCTTGGGAGGATGTAAGACATCATTGTGACATGGCCTTGCTTACTTGGCATCTTCTTATTGGATGATCATTTAAGCTTTGCTTACTTGGCACTCCATGATTGGTTGAATGTTGTCATCATTGATGACTTGGAAAAATCTGAGAATAACACTTAAACATGTGCCAAAATCATCACAAAATAATTTCCATAAATCATAAGATTATCACATAAATGTTGCAAGACAATTTTCTCACAAATTTGAGCCAAAAATTCGGCCATGCCATGCTGAATTTTCAGCATGTGCATCATTCCATTTCATTCAAAATAATGCCAAATTTAATTTGATTTTTCTTTATAAAATGAATCACCAATTGATGGTAAATAACTTTATCACATTGGAAATGAACATGGACATATTTATGCTCAATAATTCGGCCACTCTATGTCTCACACATGCTGAAAAAATTGCAGCATGTGTGATATGTAGAATATCACACTTTATTAATTTAAATAATATTCAAATCATTTCCATTTCTTCTTCCAATCAATCACACAATAAAAGATGACAAATTATATCACATTTATGTCAAAAAAATCGGCCAGCCTTGTGTAGCATGCTGAAATTTTCAGCATGTGTTATAAGGGAGACAAATTTTGAATTCTTACCATTTGTAACTTCTCTCTTTAATTGACCAACATTGCATGATTGATCCTTGACCAATCAATATGCCAACAAGGCTCCAAATAAGCTCCATCTCAGCTGTAGGTGGCGTTGGATATGTATGTGCATGTGCTGAAATTTATTTTTGCTAACTTTGTAAAATAATGCACATTTAATAATACACACATGTTATATTCCAATCAGCCCTTAATTTAATTTTTTAGAACACTTTAAGATGTATAAAATATGTAAAAAGTGTCTAGATACGTGTCACATGATGTACCAAAAACGTTCCATGTGTTGTGTGCGTAGAAAACCGAATTTTTTATATTTATCGATTACCTGATTTTTCTCTAATTTAAATTCCAATTTTTGCACGTGTTATATATATTATATAGCACGTGTTATACTTTAAATCTATATAGCACTTGGCTGGTCTAAAGTGGTACCATAATATATATTATGTTATACATAATATATATAATATATACTTTAAATCTCAGCACTTGGCTGGTCTAAAGTGGTACCATTAACATGTGACAAAATTAAACTTGGAATCTTCACATTTTGGCCTTAATGTGGAGTAATTTGTGTGTGCCAACATGGAAAGTATTTTTGGCTGAATATTACATGTAACCCACGAAAATAATAATGATTTTTGAAATATAGGGGCTGGCCATTTATTTATGGCAAGTACGTGACACGTTGGCGAAGTTTCGGTATTCGCCCGATACGACAATTTTCGGTTTAGAACCTTTTATCGTGTCGTATTTAAATTTGTCATCACCATATCTTATATCATATGATATAAGACCTGAATATACTCATAAATATGAGTTAAGTATGATGGTGTGACGTTAACGTACGTACGTAAAATATATAACGTGTCGGTAGTACGTTGGAATACATGTGTATGTTCCTTTTTTCAAAAAATCTAAAAATATATGCAATACATATGTATGTATGGCGTGTATATATATTAATGAGGGGAGGAGGAGAAAACTTTCCTTCCTTTGTGTTGTTGCCTTTGTGCCTTTTCCAAATGTGGCTTCCTTTAATGAACTACTTAGTTTAATAAACTAAATACTTCACTTAATGAACTAGTTTTGTTCATTAATGGTGGCACCTGAAAATAGTATAAACACAACAAATGTTTGCCATTTGATGTAAGCTTTGTAGCTTCATGGCTCGTTAGTACGGCAACATAATATATGAACTATATAAGTCAAGTAATAAGCAATATATCATGCACGTTTATCTTATGCTCGTTTTTGTGCACATTTAAATCATGTATTTGAAAATCACTCAAACCCCTTTTTCTCTATAGAAACAACTGCGTCTTAGTATAGGAGTGATTGTCTCCAACAATCTTAAGACGTATTTCCGTTCAGTTACTTCTGTACCGTTTTTTTATTTACGCAAACCAGTATTCATACTGATTTGCAGTCTGCTTCTACTCGTTTCTTAAATCTGGTTCTGTTCTGATCTGTACGTTTTGATCGAACTGAACAGGAATGGAGAACGAAAGCTCAAACTCTGTTCAAGGCTTTAATGGTGCTCACTCCGTGTTCGCACCTGAAGGGGCGAACAATGTTGCTGCCGGAGCTCCGTTCAGTACGGTTCCGTTGGCACCAACTGGAGGGCCTCAGATGAATCCGGCTGCCACTGCTGCTCATGTAGAGAAGCCGAAAAAGTTTGCTGGAAGCTTCTTCAGGAGGTGGCAGCAGAAGATGTTGTTCTACCTCATGGCACTGGGGTTGGCCAGAATGCTGAGCGAAGATCCACCCGTGGTTCAGCCTGTGGAGGATCAACAACAGAATATGCAGAACGCCTTGGGTGCTGAGGCCTGGGCGTATACAAATTTTTGTTGTTTAAATTTGATTCTGGGTTGCCTATGTTGGACCGTGCAACTGCAATAAACACCACTAGAGGGGGGGGGGTGAATAGTGGTTAGCGGAAATTACACTACAACTCTTTGTTAAAATCCCCTTTGAAAACAGAATCTGAGACCACCTCAGATTCAGAACCCGTTTTTCAAAAATTCACAAATAATTGTACACAACTCCAAAAATTATGAAACTTTCCAGAATTAAACTTCAATGAGTTAACAAGACTCTGTCCAAAAATCAGACAAAAATAAGATCGTTTGACCCTTCAAACAAATTAAAAGATTTAGATGGTCAATTTGGACAGAATGTTGCTGATTTTGAAAATAGTGTTTCTCTTTGAATACTCAACCAAAAAGGTTGATCTTTATATCAAAACACTCCTTAGGATGTGTAGATGAAGTTTCCAAAAGGCCCTGACCTCAAACAATTCTTGAAAAATACAGAATTTAACTTTTCTCAAAACTGGTCAGATTGCAGCCAGATTGGAGCAGTTATCTTGCAAAGACTGAAAGACTAACTTTTACTTGCTCAAATCAAGTGATTCTTGTTGCAAATGAAAGCTAACAGTCTGAAGTATAACTCCACCAAAAATCACAAATTTTGAAAATGTTTAGCTATTTTTTTCAAATTGTGTGAAGTTGGGTGAAAACTGCATTCAAAAACGGGCAGAAAACAGAAATAAAGAAACAAGAGAAGAACACCGAGGATTTATCCTGGTTCGATCAATGTGACCTACTCCAGTCCCAAGGAACACCTTTCCTTGGATTTCACTATGATATGAACACCTTACAACAAGAGCCAAGCTTGATCCTTGGGTTATACACCAACCCTACTCAAGACTTGGATAATCATCTTCTAAGCAACACTTAGTTGCAATACCTCCAACACCTATTGATGTAGCCTTATAAAGATGGCTAATCAATCTTACAAATGAAGCTCAAGAGGCTTGTAGCTCACCAAAATATTAAGAACAACTTTGCTACAACAAAATACAACAACAAGAACAAGAAGATGAATATGAAAGCTATAGAATGCTTGTGAGCTTCAAGTGTGTTTCATCTTCTTCACCAATGCCTCTATTTATAGTGTGATTTGAGCCTTGAAGATAAGAATGCCAATGTGTCATCATCTTCATCATCAACTCCAAATGTCTTATCATCATTGATTGGCTTTGTACACTTGGCAAAATAAAACACAATGATTGGTCCACATTGACATCACCTTGTTGCCGAAAATTCCACCTAAAAAGTGACTTGGAATTATCTTGAAAATGTGAAGATAATAGCACCACAACAACTCCATCATCTTCTCAACTTTTTGGCACAAGAATAGGCATGTGAGACTTGACAATTTCAAATAAAAAATTCAGCTCCAATTTCAGCTTGGTAGCCGTTGCTACCTTGGATATTTTCCAAAAATATTTTTGATTTTTCTTTAATAAAATAAGAAAGGATAATACCACCAAATTATCCCCAACTTTAAGCAACATAATAGGACATGTGAGAGCTCCATTTGACTTCAAAAAATCTGCTGAAAAATACTCCAAGAAAAACAATATAGCCGTTGGCTATTTTTAGTAAACTCCAAGTTGGCAATTTTGCCAACTAGCTCTTTTTTTGGTTGATCCACTTGTCTCCAACTCATAAAATGAACAACATACCATTCTCAACTGCAAACTCACGTTTTTCAACATATATATATGTGTAGCAACTCAGATTTTTGAAGAAGAAATAAATAGATAACACTTGACAAGATTATGTCAACGTGTAACACCGAAATTCCCCAATATTTCTTCTTATGTGTCAATAACATTTCCACACCTTTGACACCTTTAATATCTCTGAATATTGATGATAAATGTTCTCTTATAACATATATAAGAGGGTCTTCAAGAAAAAATAGAATGTGACATCTCAAATCGTCACATATCCAGCTATAGTCAATAATATCATCGGTTGAGAGAATAAGATATAAGATCACCATATTATCTTCAAAATAATAATAACACAGCTCCAGAATGAAGATAATAATATACTCAAGAGATTCCTTGAGTGAAAATACCAAAAATACCCTTGGGGGTAAAATGACCAAAATACCCCTGGTGTAAGAAAACTCAAGAAATGACCCGGATGGTCATAAATACTCATGATATCACCTTTGTCATGATAAATAGGATAATAATACATCCTTGAAATATTTTCATCATATCATGTTCCTACAAAACTCAAAATACCAATTTTGCCCTTTTTGGTAAGTTGTAGAAACTTCCAAGGCACGTTAGTCACAAGACAAAAATAATCACCAAAAATACATAATAATCACATAATGAACATGTATAAATCATGTACAAATGAAAACAATCATTTTAACACATTTTAGAAAATTATTTCTAAAAACCCTAGACATCGATCGATGTGCAACAACCTGAGAGATCGATGTCAACTTTTTCAACTTTTACACATATAACACCATGTATGACATTTTTAAGTATTCGCCACTTAAAATCATGACTTTGAAAATTATCCAAACATATTTCTCAACATTCTCCCCCTTTTGGATGATTTTCAAAATAACCTAACATGATTTTAATGTCACAACTTATAACCAAAAATTTAAAAAGTTTAACCAAATGTTTTCAACTTTTAAATAGTATGTTGCTCCCCCTCAACTCATACTCTCCCCCTTAACCTATACTCAACTCGTAACCAATTGAAACTTATTATTTCATACCAAATGATGACTTACCAACTAAAATCATGTGCTTATTCTATCTCCCCCTTTATTTTGCAAATCATGCAAAAGATAGAACTATATAATGGTATCATACGTCATCATACCTAACTTGGCACGCAAGTTTTCAAACGTGGCTTGATTAAGGGGTTTGGTAAAGATATCGGCGATTTGGTGATCAGTTTTTATATGGTTTATCACTATGTCCTCATTTTGAACATGATCGCGAAGAAAGTGGTATCGCACCTCAATGTGTTTGGCCTTAGAATGAAGCACCGGATTCCGGGAAAGATTGATTGCACTTGTGCTATCGCAGAAAATTGGAATCTTTTTCATTTTAATGCCAAAATCACTAAGTTGCTGTTTAAGCCAAAGTATTTGGGTAGTACATAAACTCAAAGCAATATACTCGGCTTCAGTGGTAGAAAGAGCTACACTAGCTTGCTTTTTAGAAAACCAAGAAATCAAATTGGTTCCTATGAATTGACAAGTACCGCTAGTGGATTTTCTATCTAACTTGCAACCACCATAATCAGCATCACTATATGCGTGTAATTCCAACTTAGCGTTTCTATCATACCATAGTCCTAAGTGAGGTGTATGCTTAAGATATCTAAATATCTTTTTCACTGCATTATAGTGTGATACCTTAGGACAAGATTGAAACCTAGCACACATACACACACTAAACATAATATCAGGTCTTGATGCAGTTAAGTATAACAAAGAGCCAATCATAGACCTATAAAGTGTGTCATCAAAAGGTTTACCATTTTCATCCTTATCAAGTTTGGTACTTACACTCATAGGGGTAGTTGTAGGTTTCAACTCTTCAAATCCAAACTTCTTAATCATATCATTGATATACTTAAGTTGGCTAATGTGAATTCCTTGAGGGGTTTGTTTGATTTGAAGTCCTAAGAAATAATTCAACTCTCCTACCATTGACATTTCAAACTCTGACTTCATACATTCTTCGAAGTCTTTTACTAAGGTAGGGTTAGTTGAACCAAAGATAATATCGTCTACGTATATTTGAACTATTAACAAATCATTACCTTTTCTTCTTAGGAATAATGTGTTGTCTATGGTTCCCCTTTCATAATTATTCGCAATAAGAAAGTTTGCAAATCTATCATACCAAGCTCTTGGAGCTTGTTTCAAACCATATAAAGCTTTCTTAAGCTTGTAAACATGGTTAGGATTATTTGGATCTTCAAATCCAGGGGGTTGTTTGACAAACACTTCTTCTTGGATGTATCCATTTAAGAATGCACTCTTGACATCCATTTGGAAGAGTTTAATGTTACTTAGACTTGCAATCGCAAGTAACAATCTAATTGCTTCTAGTCGTGCAACGGGTGCAAAGGTTTCCTCATAATCTATTCCTTCTTGTTGATTATAACCTTGTGCGACTAGTCTAGCCTTATTTCTTGTAATATTTCCTTGTTCATCCATTTTATTCCTAAAGACCCATTTAGTTCCTATGATAGACTTGTCTTCAGGTTTAGGTACTAAGTCCCAAACGTTGTTCCTTGTGAATTGATTTAATTCCTCATGCATAGCATCTATCCATGATATGTCACCTAAGACTTCCTTAACATTCTTAGGTTCTATGTGTGAGACTAAGTTATGTCCTTCAAGTTGACTTATGTTTCTACGTGTTCTAACCCCAACACTTGGATCCCCAATGATTAATTCTCTAGGGTGCCACCAATTCCTAGATTGACTAGGTTCACCCTCATCTTGTTCAAAAGTTTCATTAGTGTGAATGTTATCATATGTAATTGGATCATTAGTTGTATCATCTTCCAATTGCAAATTTTCTTGATTCATTTCATCTAAGGGTTCATGCATGTCTTGTTCAGGGGGAGTTGGTTCTAGATGATCAAGTACAGGCTCAAGTAATACTTCATCATCAAACATATTTTCAACATTTGTTTCTTGTTTATGTTGATGTTTATCACTAACTTCAAAGCATGCATTTTCATTGAATTTCACATGTATGGATTCAATTATTTTTCTAGATGCAGGATTATAACACCTATATGCTCTTGAGTTAGTTGAATACCCAACAAATATGCATTCAATAGACTTTTGTTCAAATTTATCTAGATTATCCTTAGTGTTTAACACAAAACATTTACATCCAAATATTTTAAGATAATCTATCTTAGGTTGTCTATTGTTTAGCAATTCATAAGGTGTTTTATTTAATTTCTTTCTAATAGTGAGCCTATTTATAATATAACATGCACAATTAACAGCTTCAGCCCATAAATACTTAGGTAATTTATTTTCACACAGCATTGTCCTAGCAACTTCTTGAATCGTTCTATTTTTACGTTCAACAAATCCATTGAGTTGTGGTGTTCTAGGTGGTGAGAATTCATGTTTTATTCCATGTAGTTCACAAAAGTTGATTACATCTTTATTTTTAAATTCTCCACCTCTATCACTTCTAATTCTTTTGACATTTTCTTCGTAAATGTTTTCAAGTTGCTTGATAAGAGTTTCGATTGCTAATGGAGCATCGTCTTTGTGTGTTAAGAACAATGTCCATGTGTAGCGTGAGTAATCATCTACTATGACACACACATAGTAGTGTCCACCTAGACTTCTTGTCCTACTTGGACCAAATAAGTCTAAGTGAAGCAATTCTAGTACATGACTAGTACTCACTTCATGTTTCGGTTTTAAGGTTTCTTTAATGTGTTTTCCCTTAATACATGTTTCACACATTTGAAAATTATATAAGTCTAACTTAGGCATACCTCTAATTAAATTCTTTTTAGATAATTTCCTAATGGTTGAAATTCCTATATGACCTAATCTTCTATGCCATAAATTTACATCTAAGTCATGTGATATTAGACATTTAACCTTAGCATCTAACATGTTATCTAAGGTAAGAGTATAAATATTTCCATCTCTATTTCCTTTTAATACTATTTCTCCTTTTTCATTTATTATATCACAAGAATTGGGAAGAAAGGAGACATTATAACCACAATCTATAAGTTGAGAAATACTAAGTAAATTATAGGATAGATTGCTTACTAATAACACATTTCGTATTTGAAATGTGTTAGGGTCCCCAATTGTTCCTTTTCCAACAACTTGTCCTTTGTTGTTGTCACCGAATGTTACTTTTCCTCCATTCTTGATATGTTCCAATTCGATGAATAGCTTGGGGTTCCCCGTCATATGCCTCGAACATCCACTATCTAAAAACCATTTGGTTTTCAGATTCTTTGACTTTGCCTCCTTCTTGCATTCCTTGCGTTTATCCTACAATGGAGACAAAGTTTTAGGTACCCTTTATTTGGGTCCTTGAATGTTAGGGGCATTATTCTTGTTTAGATATCCCTTAGGTATCCAAACTTGAACATACCTTTTAGGCACATTTTTAGCATGGTTAAAATAAGAAGGATAAGCATATACATGATTATTCCATATAAGTGAAGATGCATTGTTATACATGTTGTGCCATGGTTGATAATCATTATAGGATGGCCGAATTTTATAATGTGTATAAGGCATACGATTTTGTTTCTTGAAAGGCACAGTATAAGTGTAATCATAGGTATTTCTATCAGACTTATACGAGAGTTGCCTATACTTAGGTTCATAATAAGTTGGATGCTTTTTATTATGTCTAGTTGCATTTGTATACATATAGGCATAGTTTCTAGGTTGTCTAGATGCAAAGCTTGGCCTAGATGTATGTTTATGCGTGTGTGCTATTATGGGTGTATGTTGCATTTTTGCCTTGATATTAGTAGAAGAAGGTGTAGAAGAAGATGTAGCAGGCAAAGTTGATTTTATTGTATTATATGGCAACTTTGTACTAGATGAAACAAACTTAGTCTTTTTATTCACTTTTTCATTTTCTTCTTTATAGCCTAAGCCGGTTTTATCATTTTCATACTTTTGTGAAGAGATGAGTGTGTCTAACATGTTTGCACCAGATTTAAATTGTTCTATCATTTTTTCTAAGGTAAATTTAGAAGACTTAAGTTGCACTATTTCATTTTCACAACTTTCTAACTTGGATTTCAACATTTTATTTTCCATTTGTAACTTTTGTTCATCTTTCCTATATGATTCAATTTTGTTCTCTAAAGAATCAAGAGTATTAGTAGACTCTTGTTTAAGAGATTCTAGTTGATCGGAAAATTCCAAGTTGGACGTCTTCAACTTGTCATTTTCTTCAACTAGTTTCTTCTTTTCTTTAGAGAGCCTCTTACAGTGAGCATGCATTCGTAGGAATTCTTCATACATTTCATCAAATGTCATGTCACTATCAGAATCACTATCAGAAGAAGAACATACCTCGTTTGATACGAAGCAGACTTGAGCTTCCTCAGTTTCGGATTCTGAGTCGGATGAGTCGCTCCATGTGCTCATCTTCATTGCTCGTTTCTCTTTTCTTGCCTTAGACTCCTTTGTCTTTGTCGTTTGAGCCTCCTTGTCCTTGGCTTGTTTATTATTGTTGTGGTTATTATTATTTTTCTTCGTGGGACAGTCGTATGAAATATGTCCTTTTTGACCGCATTCATAACACTTTAATTCTTTATTATACCATTTGTTTGTGTTATTTTTCCTAGGTTGAGAAGAAGAAGAAGAATTACGTTGTCTATTCCTGTTTGGACGTTTGAAAAACTTTCTAAGTTTTCTAGCGATCAATATCAAGTCATCATCTAATTCAGTATCACTATTGCTATCATCGTTACTAGCATGTGTTTCGGTTGTTTTGAAAGCTATTGACTTACCAGATGACTTAGAAGATTCAGACTTTCGTTGGTTCAGTTTTACCTCATAGACTTTAAGAGACCCGATCAATTCATCCATCTTGGTGATTGACTTTGTCTCCTCGATTGCAGTCACCTTTGGATCCCATTCAGCAGGGAGACTTCGTAGCACCTTTTGAACCTTTTCATTGTTCGAAAATGACTTCCCTAAAGCTTCAAGGGCATTGAAAATATTAGTAATCCTCAAATCCATAGATGTTATGGATTCGTTTGGCAACATTTTGAAAGTCTCTAATTCAGTAATAAGCATGTTTATTTTTGACTCTTTAACACCACTAGTACCTTCATGCTTTAATACAAGTGATTTCCACATGTCGTGTGCACTTGTGCAATTTGACACATATCCTGCTTCAGAAGTTGTAAGTCCATTCAAAAGTAATTGCATAGCTTTAGCATTCATGGACATTTTCTTTTTATCATCTGATGACCATTCACTTTTATATTTTTCAACCTCTTGAGTTACTCCACTAACTTGTACAACTTTCATTGGAATGTACGGCCCATCTTCAACTATAGACCATAAATCGATGTCTATAGCCATTAAGAATAGCCTCATTCTTAGTTTCCAATGAACAAAATTATTGCCATCAAAAAGAGGAGGGCGTTGTGTGGACATACCTTCCAACTCACCTTTGTGAGAAACAATAGCCATAGTATGTACCTTTGATTTGAGACAAGCAGTATATTATGAATTGTTGTTTCTTGGCCTTGTATTGTTCGTACGGTGTTGAATCTTGCTTCTTTTGAGTGGTGTTGGTCTGGCTCTGATACCAAATGTTGGACCGTGCAACTGCAATAAACACCACTAGAGGGGGGGGGGTGAATAGTGGTTAGCGGAAATTACACTACAACCCTTTGTTAAAATCCCCTTTGAAAACAGAATCTGAGACCACCTCAGATTCAGAACCCGTTTTTCAAAAATTCACAAATAATTGTACACAACTCCAAAAATTATGAAACTTTCCAGAATTAAACTTCAATGAGTTAACAAGACTCTGTCCAAAAATCAGACAAAAATAAGATCGTTTGACCCTTCAAACAAATTAAAAGATTTAGATGGTCAATCTGGACAGAATTGGACAGAATGTTGCTGATTTTGAAAATAGTGTTTCTCTTTGAATACTCAACCAAAAAGGTTGATCTTTATATCAAAACACTCCTTAGGATGTGTAGATGAAGTTTCCAAAAGGCCCTGACCTCAAACAATTCTTGAAAAATACAGAATTTAACTTTTCTCAAAACTGGTCAGATTGCAGCCAGATTGGAGCAGTTATCTTGCAAAGACTGAAAGACTAACTTTTACTTGCTCAAATCAAGTGATTCTTGTTGCAAATGAAAGCTAACAGTCTGAAGTATAACTCCACCAAAAATCACAAATTTTGAAAATGTTTAGCTATTTTTTTCAAATTGTGTGAAGTTGGGTGAAAACTGCATTCAAAAACGGGTAGAAAACAGAAATAAAGAAACAAGAGAAGAACACCGAGGATTTATCCTGGTTCGATCAATGTGACCTACTCCAGTCCCAAGGAACACCTTTCCTTGGATTTCACTATGATATGAACACCTTACAACAAGAGCCAAGCTTGATCCTTGGGTTATACACCAACCCTACTCAAGACTTGGATAATCACCTTCTAAGCAACACTTAGTTACAATACCTCCAACACCTATTGATGTAGCCTTATAAAGATGGCTAATCAATCTTACAAATGAAGCTCAAGAGGCTTGTAGCTCACCAAAATATTAAGAACAACTTTGCTACAACAAAATACAACAACAAGAACAAGAAGATGAATATGAAAGCTATAGAATGCTTGTGAGCTTCAAGTGTGTTTCATCTTCTTCACCAATGCCTCTATTTATAGTGTGATTTGAGCCTTGAAGATAAGAATGCCAATGTGTCATCATCTTCATCATCAACTCCAAATGTCTTATCATCATTGATTGGCTTTGTACACTTGGCAAAATAAAACACAATGATTGGTCCACATTGACATCACCTTGTTGCCGAAAATTCCACCTAAAAAGTGACTTGGAATTATCTTGAAAATGTGAAGATAATAGCACCACAACAACTCCATCATCTTCTCAACTTTTTGGCACAAGAATAGGCATGTGAGACTTGACAATTTCAAATAAAAAATTCAGCTCCAATTTCAGCTTGGTAGCCGTTGCTACCTTGGATATTTTCCAAAAATATTTTTGATTTTTCTTTAATAAAATAAGAAAGGATAATACCACCAAATTATCCCCAACTTTAAGCAACATAATAGGACATGTGAGAGCTCCATTTGACTTCAAAAAATCTGCTGAAAAATACTCCAAGAAAAACAATATAGCCGTTGGCTATTTTTAGTAAACTCCAAGTTGGCAATTTTGCCAACTAGCTCTTTTTTTGGTTGATCCACTTATCTCCAACTCATAAAATGAACAACGTACCATTCTCAACTGCAAACTCACGTTTTTCAACATATATATATGTGTAGCAACTCAGATTTTTGAAGAAGAAATAAATAGATAACACTTGACAAGATTATGTCAACGTGTAACACCGAAATTCCCCAATATTTCTTCTTATGTGTCAATAACATTTCCACACCTTTGACACCTTTAATATCTCTGAATATTGATGATAAATGTTCTCTTATAACATATATAAGAGGGTCTTCAAGAAAAAATAGAATGTGACATCTCAAATCGTCACATATCCAGCTATAGTCAATAATATCATCGGTTGAGAGAATAAGATATAAGATCACCATATTATCTTCAAAATAATAATAACACAGCTCCAGAATGAAGATAATAATATACTCAAGAGATTCCTTGAGTGAAAATACCAAAAATACCCTTGGGGGTAAAATGACCAAAATACCCCTGGTGTAAGAAAACTCAAGAAATGACCCGGATGGTCATAAATACTCATGATATCACCTTTGTCATGATAAATAGGATAATAATACATCCTTGAAATATTTTCATCATATCATGTTCCTACAAAACTCAAAATACCAATTTTGCCCTTTTTGGTAAGTTGTAGAAACTTCCAAGGCACGTTAGTCACAAGACAAAAATAATCACCAAAAATACATAATAATCACATAATGAACATGTATAAATCATGTACAAATGAAAACAATCATTTTAACACATTTTAGAAAATTATTTCTAAAAACCCTAGACATCGATCGATGTGCAACAACCTGAGAGATCGATGTCAACTTTTTCAACTTTTACACATATAACACCATGTATGACATTTTTAAGTATTCGCCACTTAAAATCATGACTTTGAAAATTATCCAAACATATTTCTCAATAGCCTAGATAATACTATCTATGGCGTGTTTTGTACATATAAAACTGCAAAAGCTTTGTGGTCGGTTTTAGATAAAAAGTATCGCACAGAAGATGCTGGCACGAAAAAGTTGATAGTTGGGAAATTTTTTGACTATAAAATGTTAGATTCCAAAACTGTAATTTCGCAGGTTGAAGAAATACAGATGTTGGTTTCTGAAATGGAAGAGGATGGCATGACGCTCAGTGAATCTTTCCAGGTTGCGGCTGTGATTGAGAAGCTGCCTCCTTCGTGGAGGGAATTTAAGAGCTATCTCAAACACAAGCGAAAGGAGATGAAAATGGAGGATTTGATTGTCCGCCTTCGTATTGAGGAGGAAAATCGTCATGCCGAAAGGAAGCCTTCCACATCGTCTGGTCAAGCCAAGGCTTATGTTGCTGAGGCGAAGAACAGAAAGAAAAATAACACTTTGGGCGTGAACGTCAATTGCAAGGAAATTGCAAAGAAGTTCACAGGTAAGTGTTATAATTGTGGAAAACCAGGGCATCGAAGCAATGAATGTCGAAAGCCCAAAAAGAATCAGAATCAAAATAAAGCGAAAGCAAATCTGGTCGGCGCAATGGAAGACTTGAACCTCTGCGCAGTGGTGACCAAGTGCAACGCAGTGGGAAACCCGCGTAATGGTGGGTGGACACATGGGCCACTCGACATGTTTGTGCGAACAGGGCTATTTTTAGAGAATATGTACCCATGACAAACAATGAGCAACTTTTCATGGGAAACTCTAACAGCTCAAAGATCGAAAGATCGGGCAAGGTGATCTTGAAATTGACTTCAAGAAGGGAGTTGACCCTGTAGAATGTGCTGCATGTTCCTGACATAAGGAAAAATCTGGTTTCTGGAGCGCTGCTAGTCACTCATGGGTTCAAGCTTGTTTTTTAGGCAAACAAATTTACACTTTCTAAGAATGGGGTGTATATGGGAAAGGGGTATCTTTCTGATAACATGTTCAAGTTAAATGTTACGACAATTGTACCCAAGAAAGTTACGCCCGTTGAGGCTAATAAAATTGTTTCCTCTTCTTCTTACATGCTTGAGTCTTCTTGTTTATGGCATTATCGTTTGGGACATGTTAATTACAAGTCAATACAACGAATGATTAATCTTGAATTATTGTTCAAACTGGACTTTAATAATAAAGAGAAATGCCAAGTGTGTGTTGAAGCAAAATTGACAAAAGCGTCATTTCCTTCAACAGAACGAAACACTGAATCATTGGATTTAATTCATACAGACTTGTGTGATTTAAAGTTTGTGCAAACAAGAGGAGGTAAAAATTACTTTGTAACTTTTATCGACGATTGCACTAGATACTGTTATGTTTATTTGCTAAGTAGCAAAGATGAGGCCATTGATGCTTTCAAAGATTATAAAAATGAAGTTGAGAATCAACGTAGCAAACGAATTAAAGTAATTCGAAGTGATAGAGGTGGAGAGTATGATGCATCGTTTAATGAGTTCTGTTCAGAAAATGGCATTATTCATCAAACGACTGCACCATATTCACCTCAATCGAATGGTATTGCTGAACGCAAAAACCGTACTCTAAAGGAGATGATGAATGCTATGTTGATAAGTTCGGGTTTACCTCATAACTTGTGGGGGGAAGCAATTCTCTCCGCCAACGTCATTTTAAGTAGGATTCCGTCCAAGAAGACGGATAAAACCCCATATGAACTTTGGAAAGGCTATAAGCCTAGTTACAAATACTTGAAAGTATGGGGGTGTCTGGCAAAGGTTGCAGTACCTAAACCAAGACAAATAAGAATCGGGCCTAAGACAATTGATTGCATATTTATTGGCTATGCAACGAACAGTAGTGCATATCGTTTCTTAGTGCACAAATCGGACATTCCCGAGATTCATAAAAATGTTGTCATGGAATCGAAGAATGCAGTGTTCTTTGAAAATGTCTTTCCAAAGAAAGACAAAGACAATCAAGCAGCGAGCACTAGTAAGTGAGTGCCTGAGACGACTCCTCAAGAAATTGAGGAACCTCATCAAAGCAAACGAGCCAAAATACCAACGTCTTTTGGACCAGATTTTCTATCCTATTTGGTAGAAGATGAGCCAAGGAATTTTTTCTAGGCCATGTCAACTCCAGAAGCTTCTTTCTGGAAAGAAGCAGTGAATAGTGAGATAGATTATATTATTCAAATCACACTTGGGAGCTGGTAGATCTTCCTCCAGGAAGTAAACCACTCGGATGCAAGTGGATTTTCAGGAAAAAACTGAAAGAAGATGGATCTATTGACAAGTACAAGGCCAGGTTAGTAGCCAAGGGCTACACACAGAAAGAAGGCTTTGACTTCTTTGACACCTACTCACCAGTGACTAGGATCACTTCCATAAGGATGCTAGTGGCTATTGCTGCAGTCTATGATTTAGAAATCCATCAAATGGATGTGAAGACTGCCTTTCTTAATGGTGAGTTAGAGGAAGAAATTTATATGGAACAACCCAAGGGGTTCGTCGTTCCAGGACAAGAAAGGAAAGTATGTAGACTTGTTAAGTCATTGTACGGACTTAAACAAGCACCTAAGCAATGGCACATAAAGTTTGATCAGGTAATGATGTCAAACGACTTCAGAATCAATGAGTGTGACAAGTGTGTGTACATCAAGAGCACACCGAATGCCTATGTAACAGTGCGTCTCTATGTAGATGACATGCTTATCATGGGCAGTACTTGTGACATCATCTTGAATACAAAGAAGATGTTAACACGAAATTTTGATATGAAGGACATGGGGGTTGCCAGTGTTATTCTAGGAATTAAAATTTCTCGAGTAGCTGATGGTCTTGTTATATCGCAAACTCACTATATTGAGTCTGTTCTCAGAAGGTTCAATATGTTTGAAACAAAACCAATTAAGACCCCACTTGACTTAAGTATACACTTAAGGAAAAATCGAGGCGAACCTGTAGCTCAGTTAAAATACTTTCAGGTGATCGGGAGTCTGATGTACATAACGAATTGTACAAGACCAGACTTAGCTTGTTCAGTAAACAAATTGAGCAGGTTCACCAGTAATCCAAGTGATGATCATTGGAAAGCTCTTAATATAGTGATGAGGTATCTGAAATACACAATGAACCTTGGATTACATTACACGAGATATCCAGCAGTATTAGAAGGATATTGCGATGCAAATTGGATATCAGACAGTAAGGACTCGAAGTCCACCAGTGGATACTTGTTCACTGTTGATGGTGCTGCTGTGTCGTGGAAATCCACAAAACAAACGTGCATAGCTCGGTCTACTATGGAGGCTGAGTTCATAGCGCTGGACAAAGCTGGGGAAGAGGCTGAGTGGCTTCGGAATTTCCTAGAAGATATTACGTGCTGGCCTAAACCAATGGCTCCTATTAGCATACACTGTGATAGTCAGTCAGCTATAGGACGTGCTCAAAGCAGCATTTACAATGGTAAGTCACGACACATACATCGGAGACATAACACCATTAAACAGTTGATCTCTAATGGCGTGGTTTCCATTAATTATGTAAAATCAATGGAGAATCTTGCGGATCCGCTTACAAAAGGCTTGCCTAGAGATCAGATGTCAAGATTGACAAACAGAATGGGACTAAAGCCTATAATGCAAGAATCTTTGTAACGGTAACCCAACATTGTTGATTGGAGATCCCAGAATCTTGGTTCAATGGGACAACTAAGTTATGAAGATTCAGTAAGCACTTACTCATTCCGTCACATAAAAGTGCTGTCTGCAGAGAATGTTTAGGGTAAGCTAAGGCTTTTAATGATGTCCTATATCTTGATGCGTCAAGTGGAGTATGGCAGAATACTCTTGGTAGGAATCACCTATGTAAGTGTGAAGTGGGGCCGCTTCTATGAGAAAGTCTAAGAGGCAAGATTTCTCTAAAACACTTTCTGAAACCAGGTTGTTCATGGCCAAAATGAACACAACCATGAGAACCAAAAGGGTGTTAAAGAAAATGTTGTGTGAGTATCGTTGTCTAGGTTCACAACAAAGGCTGACTGGTTCAAGACATCAAGTCACTAATTAGCCGAGTGAATTCGATGGTACATCACTATGAAAGGTTCAAAGCCAGAAGCTACCTCTTCTGATGCAATATTTTCTTGTCTGACTTCTCGGTAGAGTCTGCATAAACACTTTCATTAATTCCCATTCATGTGGGGGATTGTTGGAGAAATTGAAATGGGTGAATGAGAAATTAATTCTCAAAGTGGATGGAAAATGCGGTTGCACGGTTACGTTTAAACAAAACGCGGTTAAGTTTGATAAGGCGTTCGGTTATGGTTTAAATCAAACGATTGTTTAAATCTGATTCAAACGGTATCCTTCGATATAAGATAAGATCAATCTGGTTTGATCTAACGGTGGCAGGGAAGGCAGCTTTAATCTAACGGCCGAGATTTAAACTGTCCTAACCACCCCAACCGAATATGGTTTCCATCTGACGCTCCAAATTTAAACCTGCGAATTAATCTTCAATCTAAAGGCTGAGATTAAACCTTCCTAATCTAGATAGGAGGTTCTCATCTAACGGCCTAAATCAAACTTTGGTTTTGATCCAACGGTCACGGTGCCTTGTTCTCCAACCGATTCCCCTATATAAACAGGGCAAAGGGTACATTCTAAACACACAATTTCTAGCATTCGTAGCATACTACTCTCATAGCATCCGAGTCTTGCATATTGTCCAAGAGAAGTCAGGACGCTCTAAAGTTCGAAGGAGTTCAAGTTTAGCAGTGCCGCTCAACTGAACAGGTACCCGTTGTATCTTGGGAGACGGTTGCTCACACCGGTTGGGCACAGTATACCGGAGCAACACATCTTAAGGACAGAGTCCTCGACTCGCCCGGGTTTAATTTATTTTGTTATTCCATACGCACACACAAAACGACTGCGTCTTAGTACAGGAGTGATTGTCTCCAACAATGGACATCATGATATGAGCTTTCATCATTATGGAAGTTTTCCGACATCGTTTTTAAAGACTTTGCATTGTTGAATATCTCATTGACATATCTCATAGATTGACATGATGATTATAGAGAATAAGGCTAAGTATGAGGATTGTGATAGTCATTGATTGTAGACATTATGTACGGACATGTAGAGATGGCGTTCCTATGGACTTGATAGTATAAGAACGTTTAATTTTATGATGATGTTAATCATAGATGTCTTACATGTTATTTGGTTATTATTATGTTATGCACTATATTCATTAAATGGAGACGTGATATTTTATGTTCTTATTCACACATTATTCTTTTATTACCCTGTATCCCATGTATGATATGCATGATGTATCTAGGCGGATTATTTGCTGGGCGATTAGTGTTATTGCTTATACTTGCCTTATCACATTGCAGAGAACATGGACCATCGTACATGTTATTGAGGATGAGTCCAGATAGGTTACCCGTGATCAACGAAGTGTGCCGATAGTTTATCTTGTGAAGATGTTAGTCATTTGATCATGATGTATTCAGAAGATTCCAGGACTTAGTACATTATGACTTGTACATATTGATAATGTAATGTAATGCATGTCGATTGTAAATTGTTTATGTTTATGTTGCTTTACCTATATCGAACCATGATGAAGTCGACATGCATATGTATGGTATCGACGTCTTGTATCTCCAGTAGCAGAGTACGGCTGGTGCACCGTGCCGATGTCTTAGTCTGAGGCGGGGCGCTACGGTTGTTGTACCAGAGATCCCCCTTTTCTTCTGTGTATGGGAGATATTTGACTTTAGAATTACAGGAATTTTAAATATGAGGACATCAAAGTATTTGAAAATTTTAAAGAATGGCCGAATAGTTTATATATATTACATAGATTAGAAATTCAAAAATGGGCTACTGGCCTCTAACATATATTTAGAGTAGCATTAATTACTAAATATTGTGTGGGGACTCATATGTCTAACTTTGTAAATACAAATACAGAGAAGTGAACAAATCTTCCAACATGGGATCGAATTTGGCGTTACGAAAGTGTTATTGCATTCCTCAGGCAAATTTATTTGTATATCACTTGTAATAGTTTTTTTTAGCAAAAATACCTTGGAACTGACCAAACATCAAAATCTAGCAATAATCCGAACATTATTATCGAAGGAGAAACCCTCATTGAACTCCATTGTAGAGCATATTCTTCTTTCAGCAAGTTTTGACGTTATTTTTTGACAGGAAAACAATGTGAGCCGATGAGATTAAGAGAGAATAAATAGTGCTTGAAAAATCTAGGAGATACCAAATTACCTTTTTGTCCTCTAACTTCAAATATGTGCTGTTGCACTTGAGATCCCCTTTTTTCTCTGTGTGCGGGTGATATTTGATTTTAAAAGTACAGGAATTTTGTATTTAAGGAGACTAAAATATTTGAAAATTTTAAAGATTGGTCAATAATTTATTAATATTATAAATATTACAAATTAAAAATGGGATAATGCGTTTTAATAATCCTTTAGATAGTACTATCAATTACTAAATATTATTATAAACATTTTGTCGCAACCAATATGCCTAACTTTGTAAATATAAATACTGAGAAGAGAACGAATTTTCCAACAAGTTACCAAATTTGCCTATAGGAAAATGTCCTTACATGGTTGAAGCAAACCTATTTGTATAACACATTTACTGGTATTTTCCGGTAAGAATACCTCGAAGCTGTTCATGGGTCAAATTTTGACAATGAATTAGATATTATTATCGGAGGAGGAACCCTCATTGAACTCCACCATTAAGCATAATCTTCTTTCAGCATGTTTGTAGTTACTGTTTGGACAGGAATACAATGTAATCCCAGCGAATGCAAAGAGAATAAATAGTGCTAGAAAATTATAGGAGATACAAAATTACGATTTTGTCCTCAAGCTTCAAACATGTTTTGTTGTTTCACCTAAGATCTATTCTTCTCATTTTATTTCCTCGGCTCACATTGTTCTCCTGTCTGAACAGTAAACTCAAACTTGATGAAAGATGTATGCTCGCAATGGAGCTTAATGAGGGTTCCTCTTTCGGTAATATTGTTTGGGTTATTGTCATGGTTCAACCTATGAGTAGCTCATATGTATCTTGTTGGAGAATTTAAGGTTTGGGATTTGGCCCATCGTTGGAGATTGAAGATTTGGGCTTCGGCCCGTTAATGAAAGTTGCAAAACTTGGTTGTGCAACGTACTATGAGCTTAATGAATCCTTAACGAATAGTTAATGTTAGGATGTGATCTCACTCAATTATGTGTTGTGTGAATGTGAAATTAATGCTCAAAGTGGATGGAAAATGTTGTGGATGGGTGACGTGTCACCCTTATGGAGGAATATCACGTTGGATGTGTCCATGTGGTGTAAAAGAGCTTCTGACGGACATCGATCGATGACATCGATCGATCGATGTCACTTCGATCGATCGATGTCATCGATCGAAGTTGATCAGAGAGCTTCGATGTTTCTGTCTCACATCAGTCGATCACTTCGATCGATCGATGTTGACTTCGATCGATCGATGTATCGATCGAAGTTGGACAGAAAGGTGAGGAACGATTCTGACATACATCGATCGATACATCGATCGATCGATGTATACATCGATCGATCGATGTGATCGATCGATGTCGAACAGCGTACAGAATCTCTTCAGTTTGAGTGGTTATGTTTCAAATCTGAAACTAACACTATCCTCCTGTTTAAATGAGATCAACTTGTTTTGATCTAACGGTGGTGGGGAGGCAGCTTTGATCTAACGGCCGAGATTTAAACTGTCTTAACCGCTTAACCGAATATGGTTTCCATCTAACGCTCCAGGTTTAAACCTGCTTATCTATCTTCGATCTAAAGGCTGAGATTAAACCTTCCTAATCTAGATAGGAGGTTTTAATCCAACGGCCTAAATCAAACTTCGGTTTTGATCCAACGATCACGGTTCCTTGTTCTTCAACCGACTCCCCTATATAAAGAGGGCTAAGGGTGTTCATTTGAGACACACCAAGCTCTAAGCATTTCATAAGCATTCTGCATTCGTAGCACGTGAGTCTTGCATATTGTCCGGGAGAAGTCAGGACACTCTAGCGTTCGAAGGAGTTCAAGTTCAGCAGTGCCGCTCAACTGAACAGGTACCCGTTGTATCCTGGGAGACGATTGCTCACACCGGTTGGGCACAGTATACCGGAGCAATACGTCTTAAGGACAGAGTCCTCGACTCGCCCTGGGTTTGATTTATTTTATTGTTTCATATGCACACGTTGTACGACTGCGTCTTGGTACAGGATTGATTGTCTCCAACAATCTTAAGACGTATTTCATTCAATTAATTTCTGTACCGTTTTTTTTCTTTCCACGCAAAAGCAGTTTCGTACTGTTTTGCAGTCTCTTTCTACTCATTCTTGAACCTGTGATAGTTCTGATCTCTACGTTTGATCTAACTGAACAGGAATGGAGAACGAGAGCTCAAACTCTGTTCACGGCTTCAATGGTGCTCACTCCGTGTCCGCACCAGAAGGGGCAAACAATGTTGCTGCCGGACCACAGATTAATGCGGTTCCGTTGGCACCTACTGGAGGGCCTCAAATGAATCCGGCTGCCACTGCTGCTCAGGTGGAGAAGCCGGAGAAATTTGCTGGAAGCTTCTTCAAAAGGTGGCAGCAAAAGATGTTGTTTTACCTCACTGCATTGGGGTTGGCCAGAATGCTCAGCGAGGATCCACCTGTGGTTGAGCCTGTGGAGGATCAACAGCAGAATATGCAGAATGCCTTGGGTGCTGAGGCCTGGGCATACACAAACTTCTGTTGTTTAAATTTGATTCTTGGATGCCTAGATAATTCTCTCTATGGCATATTTTGTACTTTTAAAACTGCAAAAGCATTATGGTTGGCTTTAGACAAAAAGTACCGCACAGAAGATGCGGGTACTAAAAAGTTGATAGTTGGGAAATTTCTTGACTATAAAATGTTAGATTCCAAAACTGTAATTTCGCAGGTGGAAGAAATACAGATGTTGGTTTCTGAAATGGAAGAGGAGGGCATGACGCTCAGTGAATCTTTCCTAGTTGCGGCTGTGATTGAGAAGCTGCCTCCTTCGTGGAGGGAATTCAAGAGCTATCTCAAACACAAGCGAAAGGAGATGAAGATGGAGGATTTGATAGTCCGTCTTCGGATTGAGGAGGACAACCGTCGCTCCGAAAGAAAGCCATCCATGTCTTCTGGTCAAGCCAAAGCTCATGTTGCTGAGGCAAAGAACAAGAAGAAGCATAACACTTTGAGTGTGAACTCCAAGGGCAAGGAAATTGCAAAGAAGTTCACAGGTAAGTGTTATAACTGTGGTAAACCAGGGCATCGAAGCAGTGAGTGCAGGAGGCCCAAAAAGAATCAAAATCAGAATAAAGCGAAAGCAAATCTGGTCGACGCAATGGATGACCTGAATCTTTGTGCGGTGGTCTCAGAGTGTAATGCTGTGGGGAACGTACGCGAGTGGTGGCTTGATACTGGCGCCACTAGACATGTTTGCTCCAGCAGAGAGATGTTCACGGAGTATCAGCCCGGGAACAATGAACAACTTTTTATGGGAAACTCGGCCTCCTCGAAGATTGAAGGCGAGGGCAAAGTTGTTCTGAAGCTCACATCAGGGAAGCATCTGACTCTGCAGAATGTGCTACACGTCCCTGATATTCGGAAGAATTTAGTATCTGGATCTCTTCTAGTCATGCATGGTTTTAGACTAGTGTTAGAGTCCAATAAAGTTATTCTTTCGAAAAATGGCATGTATTTGGGGAAAGGGTACTTGTCTAATAGGATGTTTAAATTGAATGTCATCACTATTGTACCCAAAAGAGATTTGCCCGCAGAGGCTAATAAAATTGCTTCCTTTTCTGCTTACATGCTTGAATCTTCTTGTTTATGGCATTTTCGTTTGGGACATGTTAATTACAAGTCAATACAACGTATGAGTAATCTTGACTTATTGCCCAAACTGGACTTTAATAACAAAGGAAAATGTCAAATATGTGTTGAAGCGAAGATGGCAAAGGCGCCATTTCCTTCAATAGAACGAAACACTGAATCGTTGGATTTAATTCACACAGATTTGTGTGACTTAAGGTTTGTGCAAACAAGAGGTGGTAAAAAGTATTTCGTAACTTTTATCGACGATTGCACACGATACTGTTATGTATATTTGCTAAGTAGCAAAGATGAGGCCCTTGATGCTTTCAAGGATTATAAAAATGAAGTTGAGAATCAACTTAGCAAACGAATTAAAACAATTCGTAGTGATAGAGGTGGCGAATATGATACACCGTTTAATGAATACTGTTCCGAACATGGCATTATTCATCAAACGACTGCGCCATATTCACCTCAATCGAATGGTATTGCTGAACGCAAGAACCGTACTCTTAAAGAGATGATGAATGCTATGTTGATAAGTTCGGGGTTACCTCAGAACTTGTGGGGGGAAGCAATCCTCTCAGCCAACGTCATTTTGAACAGGATTCCGTCCAAGAAGACGGATAAGACCCCATATGAATTATGGAAAGGCTATAAGCCTAGTTACAAATATTTGAAAGTGTGGGGGTGTCTGGCGAAGGTTGCAATACCTAAACCAAGACAAGTTAAAATTGGGCCTAAAACAGTTGATTGCATATTCATTGGTTATGCAACTAACAGTAGTGCATATCGTTTCTTGGTGCACAAATCAGACGTTCCTGAGATACATGAAAATGTTGTCATGGAATCAAGGAACGCAGTATTCTTTGAAAATATCTTTCCAAAGAAAGACAAAGAAAGTGAAGAAGCTAGCTCAAGTAAGCGAGTGCGTGAGACGACTCCTCAAGATACTGAGGAAATACGTCAAAGCAAACGAGCCAAAATACCGACGTCTTTTGGACCAGATTTTCTAACCTATATGGTAGAAAATGAGCCAAGGAATTTTTCCGAGGCTATGTCAACTCCAGAAGGTCCATTCTGGAAAGAGGCAATTAATAGTGAAATAGACTCAATTCTTCAAAATCACACTTGGGAGTTGGTTGACCTTCCACCTGGAAGCAAACCACTTGGTTGTAAGTGGGTTTTTAAGAAGAAACTGAAAGAGGATGGGTCTATTGAAAAGTATAAAGCCAGGTTGGTAGCTAAAGGCTATCGACAAAAGGAAGGCTTTGACTTTTTTGACACCTACTCACCAGTGACTAGGATCACGTCTATAAGAATGCTAGTTGCAATTGCTGCAGTCTATAACTTGGAAATCCATCAGATGGATGTAAAGACTGCGTTTCTGAATGGTGAGTTGGAGGAAGAAATCTATATGGAACAACCCGAGGGGTTTGTGGTTCCAGGACAAGAGTCTAAGGTTTGTAGACTCGTTAAGTCCTTGTACGGGCTTAAGCAAGCGCCTAAGCAGTGGCACTTGAAATTTGATCAAGCCATGTTAGCTAATGGTTTCAAGATCAATGAGTGTGACAAGTGTGTCTATATCAAGAGCACACAGAATTCTTATGTCATAGTGTGTCTTTATGTAGATGACATGCTAATCATGGGAAGTACTCGGGACATAATCTTGAACACAAAGAAGATGTTGACGAGAAACTTTGATATGAAGGACATGGGAGTTGCCAATGTTATTCTAGGAATTAAGATCTCTAGGATGACTGAGGGACTCGTGTTGTCACAAACACACTATATTGAGTCTGTTCTAAAACGGTTCAATATGGATGATGTGAAACCGGTAAAGACCCCGCTCGACTTAAGTATACACTTAAGAAAGAATCGAGGCGAACCTGTTGCCCAGTTGAAATATTCTCAGGTAATCGGGAGTCTTATGTACATAACGAATTGTACAAGACCAGACTTAGCTTGTTCAGTAAACAAGTTGAGCAGATTTACGAGTAATCCAAGTGATGATCATTGGAAAGCTCTTAACAGAGTAATGAGGTATTTAAAATACACAATGTATCATGGATTACATTACACGAGATATCCAGCGGTGTTGGAAGGATACTGCGATGCAAATTGGATATCAGACAGTAAGGACTCGAAATCCACCAGTGGATACGTGTTCACTGTTGGTGGTGCTGCTGTGTCGTGGAAATCCACGAAACAAACCTGTATAGCTCGGTCCACTATGGAAGCTGAGTTCATAGCATTGGACAAAGCTGGGGAAGAGGCTGAGTGGCTTCGGAATTTCTTGGAAGATATTCCGTGCTGGCCTAAGCCGATCGCTCCTATTAGCATACACTGTGATAGTCAGTCAGCTATAGGACGTGCGCAAAGCAGCATTTACAATGGTAAGTCACGACACATACGTCGAAGACATAATACCATTAAACAGTTGATCTCTAATGGCGTGATTTCTATAGATTATATAAAATCAATGGAGAATCTTGCGGATCCGCTTACAAAAGGCTTACCTAGAGATCAGATGTCAAGATTGACAAACGGAATGGGATTGAAGCCCATAATGCATGAATCTTTATAATGGTAACCCAACCTTGTTGACTGGAGATCCCAGAATCTTGGTTCAATGGGACAACTAAGTTATGAAGGTTCAGTTAGCACTTGCTCATTCCGTCTGATAAAAGTGCTGTCTGCAGAGATTTCAGAGTAAGCTAAGGCTTTTAATGATGTCCTATATCTTGATACGTCAAGTGGAGTATGGCAGAATACTCTTGATAGGAATCACCTATGTAAGTGTGAAGTGGGGCCGCTTCTATGAGAAAGTCTATGAGGCAAGATTTCTCTAAAACACTTTCTGAAACCAGGTTGTTCATGGCCAAAACGAACACAACCATGAGAACCAAAAGGGTGTTAAAGGAAATATTGTGTGAGTATCATTGTCTTGGTTCACAACAAAGGCTGACTAGTTCAAGACATCAAGTCACTACTTAGCCGAGTGAATCCGATGGTACATCACTATGAAAGGTTCAAAGCCAGAAGCTACCTCTTCTGATGCAATATTTTCTTGTCTGACTTCTCCTCAGAGTCTGCATATGTGTCTGCATTAATTTCCATTCATGTGGGGGATTGTTGGAGAATTTAAGGTTTGGGATTTGGCCCATCGTTGGAGATTGAAGATTTGGGCTTCGGCCCGTTAATGAAAGTTGCAAAACTTGGTTGTGCAACGTACTATGAGCTTAATGAATCCTTAACGAATAGTTAATGTTAGGATGTGATCTCACTCAATTATGTGTTGTGTGAATGTGAAATTAATGCTCAAAGTGGATGGAAAATGTTGTGGATGGGTGACGTGTCACCCTTATGGAGGAATATCACGTTGGATGTGTCCATGTGGTGTAAAAGAGCTTCTGACGGACATCGATCGATGACATCGATCGATCGATGTCACTTCGATCGATCGATGTCATCGATCGAAGTTGATCAGAGAGCTTCGATGTTTCTGTCTCACATCAGTCGATCACTTCGATCGATCGATGTTGACTTCGATCGATCGATGTATCGATCGAAGTTGGACAGAAAGGTGAGGAACGATTCTGACATACATCGATCGATACATCGATCGATCGATGTATACATCGATCGATCGATGTGATCGATCGATGTCGAACAGCGTACAGAATCTCTTCAGTTTGAGTGGTTATGTTTCAAATCTGAAACTAACACTATCCTCCTGTTTAAATGAGATCAACTTGTTTTGATCTAACGGTGGTGGGGAGGCAGCTTTGATCTAACGGCCGAGATTTAAACTGTCTTAACCGCTTAACCGAATATGGTTTCCATCTAACGCTCCAGGTTTAAACCTGCTTATCTATCTTCGATCTAAAGGCTGAGATTAAACCTTCCTAATCTAGATAGGAGGTTTTAATCCAACGGCCTAAATCAAACTTCGGTTTTGATCCAACGATCACGGTTCCTTGTTCTTCAACCGACTCCCCTATATAAAGAGGGCTAAGGGTGTTCATTTGAGACACACCAAGCTCTAAGCATTTCATAAGCATTCTGCATTCGTAGCACGTGAGTCTTGCATATTGTCCGGGAGAAGTCAGGACACTCTAGCGTTCGAAGGAGTTCAAGTTCAGCAGTGCCGCTCAACTGAACAGGTACCCGTTGTATCCTGGGAGACGATTGCTCACACCGGTTGGGCACAGTATACCGGAGCAATACGTCTTAAGGACAGAGTCCTCGACTCGCCCCGGGTTTGATTTATTTTATTGTTTCATATGCACACGTTGTACGACTGCGTCTTGGTACAGGATTGATTGTCTCCAACATATCTTTGCCAAGAAATACTAGTTAATGTGCTACACAAACAGATTCGCTTGAGCTGTGCAAGAAACTTTTCCTGAAAACAGATGTGCTCGCTTGTTGGAAAATTTTTTCTGTATTTGTATTTACAAAGATAGAAATATAAGTTGCCACACAATGTTTATCGCAATCTTTAATAATCGATATTACTATATAAACGATTGTTAAAGGGCATTAGCCCATTTTTTATTTTTAATCGTTATAATGTTAATAAACTATTGATCATTCTTTAAAAATTTTAAATATTTTAGTGTCCTTAAGTTTAAAATTCTTGTAATTCTATAATCAAATATCACCCACACACAGAGGAAAAAAAAAGGAGGATTTCAGATGAAACAGCAACACATATTTGGAGTTTCAGGACAAAAAGGTAATTTCGTATCTCTTAGAATTTTTTAGCACCATTTCTTCTTTCCGTATTTCCTCGGCTAAAATTGCTTTCTTGTCTAAAAACTAACTACAAACTTGCTGAGAGAAGATTACGCTCGACGATTGAGTTCAATGAAGGTTCCTCCTCCGGTAATAATGTTTGAGTTATCGTAAGAGTTCGACCTTTGAGCATCTCCGAGATATCTTTGCCAAGAAATGCTAGTAAATGTGTTATACAAAAAATTCACCTGAGACGTACAAGAACACTTTCCTAAAGGCAAATTTACCCCTTGCTGGAAAATTTGCTCTCTTCTCTGTATTTGTATTTACGGAGTTAGACATATTGGTTTCCACACAATATTTGATAATTGATCCTACTATCTAAATGGTTGTTAAAGGGAGACAGCCCATTTTTCGATTTCTAACGTGTATAATAATGAATTATTTCACCATTCTTTACAATTTTCAAATATTATATATAAAATTCGTGTAATTCTAAAATCAAATAACACCCACACACATAGGTAAAAAGAAGGAGGAGCTCAGGTGCAACAATAACATATGTTTGATGTTTGTGGACAAAAGGGTAATTTACATGTAATAACCCAAAATTTTTGAACTAGTTGTTACACGTTAGTTTAATATTAAGTAGTCGACGAGTATAACGACCTTTTCGAAATTAAAATTAACTGAAGTGTGTCGAATTATGTCTAAGTACTATTATAATCTAGGAAGTTGTTTTATATATGCATAGGATAGAAAAATAAATAAATAAATAATAGATAATTAAAAAAATGAAATGAAAAAAAAATGAGATGAGGTAAATAAAAGGTGCCGCAGAGTGTAGCAAACAAAAAAAATAAAATAAAAATAATAATAAATAATAATAAAACAAAGAAAAGAATAAGGAAGTGGATAATAACAAGAATAAAATAAATAAAAAAAAGGATAATAGGAAGTGGTTACTGCTCCCCTTAAATGTTGCAAAACTGAAAAAAAGATAAATGCCAAGAGAGGGGCAACTTTCGGCTGGGACAGGAAATGAAAAAACAAAAAAAAAGAATAGCGCCTGAGAGATGAGGGGCAGCGGCAGTGAAGAGGAAAAGAGAAGAAGGAGAGGAGAGAGAAGGAAGAGAAGTCAACTGGGTATATTTCAATCGCGTAGTGTTGTGTGCAACCCAGGTAGGTTCCTTTTCCCCCTCCAATTGGTATAAATTCAAGCATGCTTTGGTGATATATTACGTGTTCTGTTGTTTTTAATTGTTGAAATCTATACTATGTTGCTTAATCTATGAAAAACATGAGTTTTAGATTACTGTGGAATGTATTTGATTTCTGTTGTTTTGCGTGGATTGAATTTTTGATTTTAGAGAAAAATTTGATAATCAAAATAGTAAAAGATTTTGATTTTAGGGAAAAATTTGATAATCAAAATAGTAAAAGATTTTGATTTTAGGGAAAAATTTGATAATTAAAATAGTATAAATTTTGTTTTGAACATGTGGAATGCGCAGAAGGCTATGCGGCATGCTCTGCGTCTATGTAATTTGATGTTAGAGATGAATCTGATATCAAAAGAATTTCTAGGGTTTATTTTATTAATTTTATTTAAATTGATTAAAAAATAGTATTAAATATAGAAAAAATATAAGTAAAAATCAGAAAATTATAAATAAATTTCAGAAATTATAAAATACTGAAATTACATTATTTTCATCAAATTTATGTGTAGCGGGCCGATTGTGCGCAGGTCTGACTCACTTACTTAATATATATAAAATAAAATAAAATAAAATAAAATAATCTACTGAGCCGACAGCGGGCCGGGCCGAATGGCCAACGGACCGGGCCCAGTTGGCTGGCCAATTAAATGAAATAATAATAATAATAATACAATTCTGAAATTTCTGGAAATTCTAGAAAGGTTATTTAATTAATTTTAAATAGCAATAATTATAGGAAAAATATAAATAAAATCAGAAAATTATATATAAACTCCAGAAATTATAAATGCTGAGATTAAATTATTTTTACTAAAGTTCATTAATTGTGATAATTCATTTAAATTGGATAATTGGGTAATAAATAGAAATAAATTAGAAAAAATGAGGAAAAATATAGGAAATGCATCATAAATATATACAAGCCATGGAAAAATAAGTTTAACGTCAAACAACATTAAATCATTACTCGGATAATAAATGAACCTAAAATGAGCGCCGGAGGATGGTGAGGATGGGCCAAGGGCCTCAGACGATCATTAAATGAACCTAGATTTGAGTGTCGGAGGATGGTGAGGATGGGCCAGGGGCCTCAGACGATTGTGTTGTTTGCATTCATGGCACGTGCATTGCATGATGGCGGGTCGTGACGTACGGGTCACGGGCGCTCAGGATGGTGTACGGTGGCGAGGTCACGACACTCAGGATGGTGTGCGGTGGCGCAGTCACGCACACTCAGTATGGTGATTGTGGGGTGTACAACCTGCAGCCACTCAGTAGGACTTGGGTTCATGCATTGCACGGTGGAGATATCGGCATTCTGTGTGACATGACTTTGTTGCGTGTGACATGCATAGTAGGACATGTATCACGATGTTGCGCATTCTTTATCTGGAGTGAATTACTTTCCGCATTCTTTCATGTGCTTATGTGATATCATGTTTTACGTGCTATGTGTTATATCATTTTTGGATGCTCGTCTTGTACTACTTGGAGGCAGGTGCCTGCTGAGTGATTTTCCAGTCACTCACCCCTACTCCCCCCCCCCCACCAGGTGAGAACGAAGAAGCGTACGACTATATCTTTGCTGAGGACGGGGCCGACACATTAGTATGGGCGGACTGATGGTCGCACCTAGGATACGAGGAGACCTTGCGTCTGTCTGTAGCTATTTTATGGGGATTATGTCAGACACTACCTTGCATTAAATGATAGATAGTAGATGCTAGTACTCTTTCCAGAAGTCGGAACATTATTGCATTGAGGATTTTCTTTTATCAGAAAACTTTACGTTATTGTATTTCGTTTCCGTGCGAAAAAAAATTTCTACGTCTTTCGGACATGTTGGAAATTGATTCGACGCTTTGTATTCTCCTTAGTGAGATACGGCGGACGCACTGTTCCCGATGCTAGGGTTCGGGAGCGGGGCGCTACAGGTGGTATCAGAGCCAAGGCTTCAAATCCGCCTCGGGAACACAGAATTAACTAGATCACTTAGACATAAGCTATGATCTTGACCTAGGAATAACGATTGTACCTTTAATAAATGAAATAGAGCTAAGTTATGATCGGGTTAAGGGAAGTGAGTGTCGTTGGTGAGCTTTCTCTATTTAATTACCGTTGTACCCCTGAACTTTCGCATCAGCACCCTAAATACTCAATCCCTCTATTACTCCCGTCAATCCAAATTCTCGTCAAGGATCGCGCGAAATTCAAGAGAGAAAAAATTCCGTCGCGTCGTAAAAAAAATATGGCGAAGAAGTCAACGGTGGTTATGGTAACGACCACCAATATCAGGGGGTCATCCTCCAAGCATTGACCGACACCATGGTCACCACTTTGGCGCAACAGCAACTATAGGCTACGCAGTGTCAGTAGCAGTTGAACTAGCGTCTCCCGACGCCGGCGCCACTCGATCAGAGGCTCTACTACATGGAAATGCAGGACTTCCGGAATGTGATGTTTAGAAGGACCCTTCACCGGAGAGGCATTAATATGCGACATGGCCGCTAATAATTACAAGACCGCTCGCGATGGTAGTACAGCCATAGAGGAGTGCATTGTTACACCACGGAAAAAAACATAATAAGAAGATAATAATAGGAAAATGACATAGTATGGGTAGATAAGCATAAATTAAAAACAAAACCTTTTTAAATACCCCATTAAATACACTTAATGTTACCTTATCCTAATTGGCAAGGGGGGATGAAACTTGTTTTCTCCCCATCTCAAATAAAGAGGCCATTCGGCCAACACACAAAAGGAGAAGAAAAAAAATATACTCAGCACAATTGAGAAAGAGAGTAAAGAAAAAGAGAAGAAAAAAGGAAAAGAAGGAAGTGGGGAAGGAAGCCTACGCCACCCATAACCACCACATCAACACCACTTATTTTAGTCTACAATTAAGAGGTAGGTGGCTCTCTCTTTTTGAATTTATTCCATATATGAATTAATTTCTGTGTTTTATTTATTGTTTATTTGGCATGCTTGTATTCAAGTTGATATGTTATTTTTGGTTGTATCTCCATTGTTGCATAAAGATGTTATATGTATATTTTATTCATTTTTTTTCTGTTGTTGATTAGGTTAGAGTATACTCTTAAAAGAATTTAATTGGAATTTTAATTAGAATTAGAAGTGAAATGGTAGATATATTGTTTTAGGAAATTTGTAGTAAATTGGGCTTTAATCTAAAGAAAAAGGAAAAAAAACAAAGGGGCTGGCCTGGAACTGGATGGAAGGCCGAAATGAATAAGGGGAAGAAAAGCCTGGTTTCGGTAATGGGCTGGGGGAGTTTTAGCCGAAGCAGAAGGAAATGAAAAAAAATAACAAAAGGGATTTTGGGCTATCCTGGTTGTTGGCAGGAAGAGGGCCGAAAATAAAAGGAAAAGGGAAGGGGGGCTAGGGCGGGCTGGCAGGGGCGCAGGGAGGGGCTGGCGGGCTGGGCAGGGTGCAGGGGCGGGCTGGGCTGCTGGGGCTGGGGTTTGGGATTTAATTTGGTTTGGGTTTTAAGAAAAAAAATATAGAGTAGATAAACTAATGATGGTCCATTCTATTATATTCTGAAATCCAAAAGAAGATAAAATAAAAGTAGTCCTCTTCACCGGGTATTATTAATATATACATAAATATCAACAATATATATTTGGGGGTAAATTGAAAAGATAGATAAATAAATAAATTTAAGAAGAGAAGTTAATAAATAAGAAAGAGTATTTATAGAGAAAATTGTGATGAAACGTAAAAGAAGAAATGAAATGAAACGAGGGAGAGGTAAAGGGGAAAAACCGTAAGACGTGTGATGCGACATATGCATTTGCATTCATGGCACGAGCATTTCATTGGCCTATGAGCCGTGTTGCCCTACGAGGCGTGTGCCCTACGAGGCGTGTTGCCCTACGAGGCATGTGCCCTACGAGGCGTGTTGCCCTACGAGGCGTGTTGCCCTATGAGGCATGTGGCCCTATGAGGCGTGTGGCCTGACGAGGCGTGTGGTAGGATCACCTCGAGGTTCATGCATTGCACGGTAGAGAGACAGGCATTTGTTTGTTGAGATGACGTTGCGTGTGACACAAGCATGCATCATGACATCGCATAATTGTTGTGTTGTGTTTTTATTTATTTACTTAGTTATGCATGTATATACATGTGCTACATGCTATTTGTTGCCATATATGAAATTGTTCGGAAGGAGGTGGGAACCTACTGGGTGATATTTCTATATCACTCACCCCTTTATTTTTCCCCAGGTGAGCAGGAGTACGACTACATATACATAGAAGACGGAGCTGAGTTCGGGCAGTGGGGTAGTTAGAACAAGAAGATGTCTACTTTGACAGTTTATTTTCTTTAAGTTGAAATGTATTAATGAACTTAGACAAGGCGCTTACTGGTGTGGGTTTGAAATGTTGAAATAAAATGAATGTTTATTTTATTTATTTCGTTTCCGCTGCGAAATTTTCTACGTCACTGCTGATGTGTAAGAGAATTGAACAACGCTTCGTAGTTCTTATAGTGGACTACGGCGGGTGCACCGTTTCCGATACTAACGCACGGGAGCGGGGCGTTTTTATTTCAACATTCCAAACCCACATCAATAAGTGCCATGTCTAAGTTCATTATTACATTTCAACATAAGGAACTAAAACTGCCATAAGAAACATCTTCTTGCTCTAACTACCCCATTGCCCAAACTCAGCTCCGTCTTCTATGTATATGTAGTCGTACTCCTGCTCACCTGGGGGAAAAATAAAGGGGTGAGTGATATAGAAATATCACCCAGTAGGTTCCCACCTCTTTCCGAACAATTTCATATATGGCAACAAATGGCACGTAGCACATGTATAGACATGAATAACTGACTAAACAAATAAAAGCACAACACAACAATTATGCGATGTCATGATGCATGCTTGTGTCACACGCAACGTCATCTCAACAAACAAATGCCTGTCTCTCTACCGTGCAATGCATGAACCTCGAGGTGATCCTACCACACGCCTCGTCAGGCCACACGCCCCGTCGGGCCACACGCCTCATAGGGCCACACGCCTCGTAGGGCAACATGCCCCATAGGACCATACGCCTCATAGGGCAACACGGCACATAGGCCAATGAATGCTCATGCCATGAATGCAAATGCATAATCATGCGTAATCCGGTGCATCCATACTCATATATATGTCCGCGCCCATACACGTGCATATATACGTGTATGCATACTCCCACACATCATATATCAATAATTATTTTCGAAACCCACTTAACATATTCTTCCTTTTCCTCTTTTCTTCCTCATTTCCACATTTCAAACAATTTCTCGTCTCTCTTCTTAAAATTATTGCTCTCTTATACACAAATATGGACCAAATTACCTATTAATGAAATTAACTATCTTAACTTTTTGTTTCCTAAGTGTCCTTTAACATAGCTTAGATATTATAAATTTGTGTGTCATAAATTATATTTTTCAAAAATAGATCGAAATCTGATTTTAGTTTTATTCTTTATCTAACACTTGAGAAAATGATTTAATTACTTATTCTTTTCATTTACTGGTCACAACTCCCCTACTAAATTTTCTATTTTTATTTAATATACAGTTTCTTGCTAATTTACCAAAATCAGTTTTTTTTTAAAAACAAGAATTACTGTTTTTTTTAAATTAAAACTACACTTAAAATCCAAACCAAAATAAAACTCCAAACCAACTCTTCCTTCCCTTTATTTACAACCCCAACCCAAATCCCCCTCCCCAGCACCCAGCCCGCGCCCCCTAAGCCCATAGCCCCTTCAGCCCAAATTTTTTTTCTCTTTTACACATAACAGGCCTTGTCCTTCGGCCCAAATGGTTCCCAACCCCTCTTTTTCCTTCTGCCTACACCAGGCTTTTGTTTTTTCCTCTGCTTTCAGCCCAACTACTAAATATCCCCCCCCCAATCTCAATTCTACTTCCAATTTAAATACAACACTTTTAACTAAATTCTAACTTACAATTTTCCTTTTTAAAAAAAAACTGGCCGATATATTATTTTTTTTATATTATATAATTCCACAGCCAAAAATAAAATATACAACAAATATATAAATGACATTTTATGCTACAAAGAACCACCAAACATATAATACATCAATTTGAATTAAACCTGCCTAATAGACAATAAATAAAGCACATAGCAAATAATTCATATATGAAATAAACTCAAAAAGAGAGGTCACCTACCTCTTGGTTGTAGTCTAAGAATTGGTGGGTGGTGATGTGGTGGTTGTGGTGGTGCTAGTGGTGGTGTTGGCCTTCACACCCTTCCTCGCCTGTAGCGCCCCGCTCCCGTGCGTTAGTATCGGAAAACGGTGGGCACCCGCCGTAGTCCACTATAAGAACTACGAAGCGTTGTTTAATTCTCTTACACATCAGCAGTGATGTAGAAAATTTCGCAGCGGAAACGAAATAAATAAAATAAACACTCATTTTATTTCAACATTTCAAACCCACACCAGTAAGCGCCTTGTCTAAGTTCATTAATACATTTCAACTTAAAGAAAATAAACTGCCAAAGTAGACATCTTCTTGTTCTAACTACCACACTGCCCGAACTCAGCTCCGTCTTCTATGTATATATAGTCGTACTCCTGCTCACCTGGGGAAAAATAAAGGGGTGAGTGATATACCTGTAGCGCCCCGCTCCCGTGCGTTAGTATCGGAAACGGTGCACCCGCCGTAGTCCACTATAAGAACTACGAAGCGTTGTTCAATTCTCTTGCACTCAGCAGTGACGTAGAAAATTTCGCAGCGGAAACGAAATAAATAAAATAAACATTCATTTTATTTCAACATTTCCAAACCCACACCAGTAAGCGTCTTGTCTAAGTTAATTATACATTTCAACTTACAGAAAAAATAAACTGCCAAAGTAGACATCTTCTTGTTCTAACTACCAACCCACTGCCCGAACTCAGCTCCGTCTTCTATGTATATGTAGTCGTACTCCTGCTCACCTGGCGGGAAAATAAAGGGGTGAGTGATATAGAAATTCACCCAGTAGGTTCCCACCCCCTTCCGAACAATTTCTTATATGGCAACAAATAGCACGTAGCACATGTATATACATACATAACTAAGTAAATAAATAAAAACACAACACAATAATTATGCGATGTCATGATGCATGCTTGTGTCACACGCAACGTCATCTCAACAAACAAATGTCTGTCTCTCTACCGTGCAATGCTGAACCTCGAGGTGATCCTACCACACGCCTCGTCAGGCCACACGCCTCATAGGGCAACACGCCTCGTAGGGCAACACGCCTCGTAGGGCACACGCCTCGTAGGGCAACACGCCTCGTAGGGCAACACGCCTCGTAGGGCACACGCCTCGTAGGGCAACACGGCTCATAGGCCAATGAAATGCTCGTGCCATGAATGCAAATGCATATGTCGCATCACATGTCTTACGGTTTTTCCCCTTTACCTCTTCCTCGTTTCATTTCATTTTTTCTTTTACGTTTCATCACAATTTTCTCTATAAATACTCTTATTTATTAACTTCTCTTCTTAAATTTATTTATTTATCTATCTTTTCAATTTACCCCCAAATATATATTGTTGATATGTATATATATAATACCCGGTGAAGAGGACTACTTTTATTTTATCTTCTTTTGGATTTCAGAATATAATAGAATGGACCATCATTAGTTTATCTACTCTATATATTTTTTTCTTAAAACCCAAACCAAATTAAATCCCAAACCCCAGCCCCAGCAGCCCAGCCCGCCCCTGCACCCTGCCCAGCCCGCCAGCCTCTCCCTGCGCCCCTGCCAGCCCGCCCCAGCCCCCCTTCCCTTTTCCTTTTATTTTCGGCCCTCTTCCTGCCAACAACCAGGATAGCCCAAAATCCCCTTTTGTTATTTTTTTTTCATTTCCTTCTGCTTCGGCTAAAACTCCCCCCAGCCCATTACCGAAACCAGGCTTTTCTTCCCCCTATTCATTTCGGCCTTCCATCCAGTTTCAGGCCAGCCCCTTTGTTTTTTTCCTTTTTCTTTAGATTAAAGCCCAATTTACTACAAATTTCCTAAAACAATATATCTACCATTTCACTTCTAATTCTAATTAAAATTCCAATTAAATTCTTTTAAGAGTATACTCTAACCTAATCAACAACAGAAAAAAAAATGAATAAAATATACATATAACATCTTTATGCAACAATGGAGATACAACCAAAAATAACATATCAACTTGAATACAAGCATGCCAAATAAACAATAAATAAAACACAGCAATTAATTCATATATGGAATAAATTCAAAAAGAGAGAGGCACCTACCTCTTAATTGTAGACTAAAATAAGTGGTGTTGATGTGGTGGTTATGGGTGGTGTAGGCTTCCTTCCCCACTTCCTTCTTTTCCTTTTTCTTCTCTTTTTCTTTACTCTCTTTCTCAATTGTGCTGAGTATATTTTTTTCTTCTCCTTTTGTGTGTTGGCCGAATGGCCTCTTTATTTGAGATGGGGGAAAACAAGTTTCATCCCCCCTTGCCAATTAGGATAAGGTAACATTAAGTGTATTTAATGGGGTATTTAAAAAGGGTTTTTTTTTAATTTATGCTTATCTACCCATACTATGTCATTTTCCTATTATTATCTTCTTAATGTTTTTTTCCGTGGTGTAACAGTCTACCCCCCTTACATAAGTTTCGACCCCGAAACTTGCGTACCTTAAGCGAATAGGTGCGGATACTTCTCGCGAATTTGCTCTTCGAGTTCCCACGTCGCTTCTCTTTCGGTATGGTTTCTCCATTGAACTTTTACATATGGTATGATCCTTCGTCTCAAATCTTGATCTTTGCGGTCTACGATCTTCACTGGAACATCTTCATAAGTCACGTCAGGTCGAACCTTCAACGGTCTCTCATCAAGTATGTGACTCGGATCCGGAACATACCTTCTTAATTGCGACACATGGAATACATTATGAACTTGAGCTAACACCGGTGGTAAAGCCAACTTATAAGCCAGTGTTCCAACTCTTTCGAGTACTTCGTAGGACCAATATAACGAGGACTCAATTTCCCCTTCACCCCGAACCGACTTACACCTTTCATCGGCGACACCTTTAGGTATACTTTTTCTCCAACCGAAAACTCTAACGGTCATCTCTTCGAATCAGCCCAACTTTTGTTCCGATCTTGAGCTATTTTGAGCCGATCACGAATAATTTTGATCTTCTCTCTCGTCTGTTCAACCAATTCAGGACCAGCGATAGCTCGCTCGCCGACTTCATCCCAGTACACCGGTGACCGGCACTTGCGACCATATAACGCCTCAAATGGTGCCATACCAATAGCGCGTGTATGGTTATGTTAAGAGAATTCGATCAGTTTTACCATACTGTCCCAGTTACCTCTGAAATCTAGGGCACAAGCTCGCAACATATCTTCTAATGTCTGAATCGTCCGCTCGGACTGCCCGTCAGTCTGCGGATGAAATGCCGTACTCAAACGCAACTCAGTGCCCAATCTTTTCTGACATGCCGTCCAGAATCTAGATGTAAATCTCGAATCCCGGTCCGATACGATACTTACTGGCACTCCATGCAAGCTGATAATGTTGTCGATATATAGAGTCACAAGTCTTTCTAGAGTAGCATTATTCGGCACAGGTAGAAAATGAGCCGACTTCGTCAACCGATCTACGATCACCCAAATCACATCATTACCATTACGGGTTCTCGGGAGTCCGATAACAAAGTCCATCGTAATATGCTCCCATTTCCACTCAGGTATCTCTAATGGCATCATTAACCCTCCAGGTCTTTGGTGTTCAGCCTTCACCTGTTGGCAAACCAGACATCTCTCGATAAATTCTGCAATGTGACGCTTCATCCCACTCCACCAGTAATGTTTCTTAAGATCGTTGTACATCTTTGTCGCTCCCGGATGGATAGATAACTTGGAATTATGAGCTTCCTTCAACAATTCCTTCCGCAGTTCTTCTTTATTCGGTACAACAATCTTCCTTGAAACCACAAACTACCATCATCGTGTACCTGAAATCCATCCACCTGACTAGTCAACATGCAATCACGGACCATTTTCAGATCAGCATCTTCTTTCTGCGCCTTCTTAATCTGCTCCACCAGTGTAGGAGTAATAGTAAGTGCAGCCAGGACACTTGCTGTCGAATCAACAATATTAAGATCGAACTCAGCCATCTCTCTCTCTAGGTGTCTGGCCTGCATGACTAGATTTACGACTCAACGCGTCAGCTACTACATTTGCTTTACCCGGATGATAATTGATGGTCAAATCGTAGTCTTTCAACAATTCCAACCATCGTCGATGCCTCATGTTCAACTCCTTCTGTGTGAACAGATATTTTAGACTTTTGTGATCCGTGAAAACCTCGCACTTTGCTCTGTAAAGATAATGTCTCCATATTTTGAGTGTAAACACTACTGCTGCCAACTCAAGATCATGAGTTGGGTAATTCCGCTCATATGCCTTTAGTTGTCGAGAGGCATATGCGATAACCTTGCCTTCTTGCATAAGTACACAACGTGAAATAAAAAAATTAGACCACAACTTGACATGTATATAATATTCAAACTTGAAATCATATACATACCCAGTCCATTCCTGGACGCGTCACTGTATATGACGAACCCATCCGAACCAGAGGGCTGCGCCAATACAGGTGCTGTGGTCAGTTTCTTCTTCAACTCATTAAAACTTCTTTCGCACTCAGCAGTCCATTCAAATTTCGTCTTTTTCTGTGTTAATCGACTTAGCGGAACTGCTATTCTTGAAAACCCTTCTACGAACTTCGGTAATAGCCAGCCAACCCCAAGAAGCTTCTGACTTCAGTCACATTGGTTGGTCGTGGCCATTCAGTGATTGCTTCTATTTTCTTTGGATCCACCGATATTCCTTCCTCTGATACTACATGTCCAAAAATGTCACGCTCTTCAGCCAGAATTCGCATTTGCTGAATTTAGCGTACAATTTCTTCTGTCTCAAAGTCTCCAGTACTTCTCTCAGGTGTTCAGTATGCTTCTCTTCACTCGGAGAGTACACCAAATGTCGTCAATGAAAACAACTACAAACTTGTCCAGCTGTTCTTTGAATACAGTATTCATCAGGTCCATAAATGCATCTGGAGCATTAGTCAAACCAAACGGCATCACCAAGAATTCATAATGACCGTATCGGGTACGGAACACCGTCTTCTCTACATCTTCTGCCTTAACTCTCAGCTGATGTATCCGGACCGCAGATCAATCTTAGAAAATACTTGTGCGCCTTTCAGCTGATCAAACAAATCATCAATGCGGGGTAGCGGGTACTTATTCTTTATCGTGATCTTATTGATCTCGCGATAGTCAATGCACAGTCTCAAGCTTCCATCTTTTTTCTTGACAAATAACACCGGCGCTCCCCATGGTGAGACACTTGGACGGATAAACTTTCGATCAAGAAGCTCTTGCAACTGATCTTTCAATTCTTTCAACTCCGCCGGAGCCATACGGTAAGGTGTTTTTGATATCAGCTCAGCTCCTGGAATGAGATTTATCTCAAACTCAACTTCACTCTCGGCGGCAATCCTGGTAACTCATTCGGAAACACATCTTTGAATTCGTTCACTACCGGAATTCGATCCATTGTTGGCACCTCTTGCTTCGAGTCTATACCAGAAAACCTTCTGCGCCTTTCTGTAGCATCCGATGTGCCTGCACTGCGGTCAGATAGATTTTCTTCGCAACCTTCTTCAACTTAAAGTTCCCTTGAAACACCACCTCTTTTGCATCGGGCCTCTAATACTGACTTGCTTCTGTCGGCAATTTATATTCGCATGATGCTCCGCCAGCCAGTCCATCCCTAGAATGACATCGAAATCGCTTAGCTGAATCGGAATAAGTGTCGCAGTAAACATCCGTTCCTCAATTTTCAATTCACAACCCGTATAATGATGATGTGAAATTATCACTGTATCACCAGCAGCTTGCACTCGATACGGAATTTCTATCCATTCCGGACACTTGTTCAAGTACTTCACGAATCTCTTCGAGACAAACGAGTGACTCGCGCCACTATCGAAAAGTACGTTAGCCGGAACTTCATTAACCAATATTGATCCTATCGCAATTCAAGAGTTAACTAAATACGCACTTAACAGAACATGTATAACAATTAAACACTAAATTATTTAAATGGTACCTGTTACAACTTCGTTTGTCGCCTCCACCTCAGGATCAGTCAAGACATGTACTCTGGCGTTCGTTTTGGGCATTCCCTTCGGCTGACCACCCTGCGGCTGCTGTGACACCACCTTCCACTCAGAATACTCCCTGGCATAGTGTCCAGTCTTACCACACTTGTAACCACATTCTTCTTCCTCCAGCATTCACCCGGATGGTTCCGGCCACAATAAACACATGGCACTTGTGGTCTAATTTTTTTATTTTAGGTTGTGTACTTATGCAAGAAGGCAAGGTTATCGCATATGCCTCTCGACAACTAAAGGCATATGAGCGGAATTACCCAACTCATGATCTTGAGTTGGCAGCAGTAGTGTTTGCACTCAAAATATAGAGACATTATCTTTACGGCGCAAAGTGCGAGGTTTTCACAGATCACAAAAGTCTAAAATATCTGTTCACACAGAAGGAGTTGAACATGAGGCAGCGACGATGGTTGGAATTGTTGAAAGACTACGATTTGACCATCAGTTATCATCCGGGTAAAGCAAATGTAGTAGCTGACGCATTGAGTCGTAAATCTAGTCATGCAGGCCAGACACCACTAGAGAGAGAGATGGCTGAGTTCGATGTTAATATTGTTGATTCAACAGCAAGTGTCCTGGCTGCACTTACTATTACTCCTACACTGGTGGAGCAGATTAAGAAGGCACAGAAAGAAGATGCTGATCTGAAAATGGTCCGTGATTGCATGTTGACTAGTCAGGTGGATGGATTTCAGGTACACGATGATGGTAGTTTGTGGTTTCAAGGAAGATTGTGTGTACCGAATAAAGAAGAACTGCGGAAGGAATTGTTGAAGGAAGCTCATAATTCCAAGTTATCTATCCATCCGGGAGCGACAAAGATGTACAACGATCTTAAGAAACATTACTGGTGGAGTGGGATGAAGCATCACATTGCGAAATTTATCGAGAGATGTCTGGTTTGCCAATAGGTGAAGGCTGAACACCAAAGACCTGGAGGGTTAATGATGTCATTAGAGATACCTGAGTGGAAATGGGAGCATATTACGGTGGACTTTGTTGTCGGACTCCCAAGAACCCGTAATGGTAATGATGTGATTTGGGTGATCGTAGATCGGTTGACGAAGTCGGCTCATTTTCTACCTGTGCCGAATAATGCTACTCTAGAAAGACTTGTGACTCTATATATCGACAACATTATCAGCTTGCATGGAGTGCCAGTAAGTATCGTATCGGACTGGGTTCGAGATTTACATCTAGATTCTGGACGGCATGTCAGAAAGATTGGGCACTGAGTTGCGTTTGAGTACGGCATTTCATCCGCAGACTGACGGGCAGTCCGAGCGGACGATTCAGACATTAGAAGATATGTTGCGAGCTTGTGCCCTAGATTTCAAAGGTAACTGGGACAGTATGGTAAAACTGATCGAATTCTCTTATAACAATAGCCATCACAGCGCTATTGGTATGGCACCATTTGAGGCGTTATATGGTCGCAAGTGCCGTCACCGGTGTACTGGGATGAAGTCGGCGAGCGAGCTATCGCTGGTCCTGAATTGGTTGAACAGACGAGAGAGAAGATCAAAATTATTCATGATCGGCTCAAAATAGCTCAAGATCGGAACAAAAGTTGGGCTGATTCGAAGAGACGACCGCTAGAGTTTTCGGTTGGAGAAAAAGTATACCTAAAGGTGTCACCGATGAAAGGTGTAAGTCGGTTCGGGGTGAAGGGAAAATTGAGTCCTTGTTATATTGGTCCCTACGAAGTACTCGAAAGAGTTGGAACACTGGCTTATAAGTTGGCTTTACCACCGGTGTTAGCTCAAGTTCATAATGTATTCCATGTGTCGCAATTAAGAAGGTATGTTCCGGATCCGAGTCACATACTTGATGAGAGACCGTTGAAGGTTCGACCTGACGTGACTTATGAAGAGGTTCCAGTGAAGATCGTAGACCGCAAAGATCAAGAATTGAGACGAAGGATCATACCATATGTAAAAGTTCAATGGAGAAACCATACCGAAAGAGAAGCGACGTGGGAACTCGAAGAGCAAATTCGCGAGAAGTATCCGCACCTATTCGCTTAAGGTACGCAAGTTTCGGGGTCGAAACTTATTGTAGGGGGGTAGACTGTTACACCACGGAAAAAAACATAATAAGAAGATAATAATAGGAAAATGACATAGTATGGGTAGATAAGCATAAATTAAAAACAAAACCTTTTTAAATACCCCATTAAATACACTTAATGTTACCTTATCCTAATTGGCAAGGGGGGATGAAACTTGTTTTCTCCCCATCTCAAATAAAGAGGCCATTCGGCCAACACACAAAAGGAGAAGAAAAAAAATATCAGCACAATTGAGAAAGAGAGTAAAGAAAAAGAGAAGAAAAAAGGAAAAGAAGGAAGTGGGGAAGGAAGCCTACGCCACCCATAACCACCACATCAACACCACTTATTTTAGTCTACAATTAAGAGGTAGGTGGCTCTCTCTTTTTGAATTTATTCCATATATGAATTAATTGCTGTGTTTTATTTATTGTTTATTTGGCATGCTTGTATTCAAGTTGATATGTTATTTTTGGTTGTATCTCCATTGTTGCATAAAGATGTTATATGTATATTTTATTCATTTTTTTTTTGTTGATTAGGTTAGAGTATACTCTTAAAAGAATTTAATTGGAATTTTAATTAGAATTAGAAGTGAAATGGTAGATATATTGTTTTAGGAAATTTGTAGTAAATTGGGCTTTAATCTAAAGAAAAGGAAAAAAAACAAAGGGGCTGGCCTGGAACTGGATGGAAGGCCGAAATGAATAGGGGGAAGAAAAGCCTGGTTTCGGTAATGGGCTGGGGGGAGTTTTAGCCCAAGCAGAAGGAAATGAAAAAAAATAACAAAAGGGGATTTTGGGCTATCCTGGTTGTTGGCAGGAAGAGGGTTGAAAATAAAAGGAAAAGGGAAGGGGGCTGGGGCGGGCTGGCAGGCGCGCAGGGAGGGGCTGGCGGGCTGGGCAGGGTGCAGGGGCGTGCTGGGCTGCTGGGGCTGGGGTTTGGGATTTAATTTGGCTTGGGTTTTAAGAAAAAAAATATAGAGTAGATAAACTAATGATGGTCCATTCTATTATATTCTGAAATCCAAAAGAAGATAAAATAAAAGTAGTCCTCTTCACCGGGTATTATTAATATATACATAAATATCAACAATATATATTTGGGGGTAAATTGAAAAGATAGATAAATAAATAAATTTAAGAAGAGAAGTTAATAAATAAAAGAGTATTTATAGAGAAATTGTGATGAAACGTAAAAGAAGAAATGAAATGAAACGCGGGAGAGGTAAAGGGGAAAAACCGTAAGACGTGTGATGCGACATATGCATTTGCATTCATGGCACGAGCATTTCATTGGCCTATGAGCCGTGTTTCCCTACGAGGCGTGTGCCCTACGAGGCGTGTTGCCCTACGAGACGTGTTGCCCTACGAGGCGTGTGCCCTACGAGGCGTGTTGCCTTACGAGGCGTGTTGCCCTATGAGGCGTGTGGCCCTATGAGGCGTGTGGCCTGACGAGGCGTGTGGTAGGATCACCTCGAGGTTCATGCATTGCACGGTAGAGAGAGGCATTTGTTTGTTGAGATGACGTTGCGTGTGACACAAGCATGCATCATGACATCGCATAATTGTTGTGTTGTGTTTTTATTTATTTACTTAGTTATGTATGTATATACATGTGCTACGTGCTATTTGTTGACATATATGAAATTGTTCGGAAGGAGGTGGAAACCTACTGGGTGATATTTCTATATCACTCACCCCTTTATTATTCCCCAGGTGAGCAGGAGTACGACTACATATACATAGAA
>AP025043.1:18475781-18538013 GCA_036186865.1 Eustoma russellianum | reverse complement strand
TGAAATTAGCACGTCTAGAGTTTTAGAATTACTACACATTGATTTGTTTGGTCCTAGTCGTACTAAGAGTCTCAGTGGACGCCATTATGCGTGTGTTATTGTTGATGATTTTTCTCGCTATACATGGACTTTATTTCTTGCAAATAAAGATGATAGTGCCGTTGAGATTACGAAATTGATAAAACAACTTGAAAATGAATATAGTTTGAATGTGAAAAAGATTAGAAGCGATAGAGGCGGTGAATTTAAAAACAAGGACATGATTGCGTTTTGCGAAGAAAAAGGAATTAAACACGAGTTTTTGCCCCTTAGAACACCACAATTAAATGGAGTAGTAGATAGAAAGAATAAGACACTACAAGAAATCGCTAGAACCATATTGTGTTAAAATAAGTTGCCTAGATTTCTGTGGGCGGAAGACGTAAATTGTGCATGCTATATAGTTAATCATTTGTCAATTAGAAAGAAAATAAATAAAGCTCCTTATGAAATAGTAAATGATCGCATGCCTAAAATTGATTACTTTCGTGTGTTTGGTTGCAAATGCTTTGTTTTGAATATAAAAGATAATTTAGATAAATTTGAATCTAAATCAATTGAATGCATTTTTTGTTGGATATTCTGTGAATTCTAAAGCATATAGATGCTATGATCCCATCACTAGACAAATTTTAGAATCCATTCATGTGAAGTTTAATGAATTTGGTGAGGCTGAAAAAGATAAAGAATATGACGATGATTTTGAACTAAAGCCCGTGTTAGATGATATAGAAGAGAGTGGCGTGCATGATGAATCGAACACCCTAGAAATGCATGATCACTTAGAAATGTATGAGAACTTAGAAAATAATCAACCAAGATGGCATAGGAATCACCCACATGATCTTATCATAGGGATATAACTCAAGGTGTCCGACCAAGTAGAAGAATAACTTCGGATGAAATAAACCAATTTCATGCTATGATATCCAAAATTGAACCTAAGAACGTTTTTGATGTTTTGAGTGATTCTTCTTGGATTGATTCTATGCATGATGAATTAAATCAATTCGTAAGAAATGATGTATGAGATTTAGTGCCACGACCACAAGATAAGACAATAATAGTCACAAAGTGGGTGTTTAGAAAAAAAAGAATGAAGAAGGTAAAGTTGTCATAAACAAGTTGAGACTTGTAGCACAAGGATATAATCAAGAAGAAGGAATAGACTACAACGAAACATTTGCACCCGTAGCACGTTTAGAAGCCATACGATTTTTACTTGATATTGCATGCATGAAAGGTTTTAAACTCTATCAAATGGACGTAAAAAGTGCATTTTTAAATAGTTTTATACAAGAAGAAGTACACGTGAAGCAACCACCTGGTTTTGAAGACTTGAAATACCCCGATCACGTGTACAAATTAAAGAAGACACTATATGGTTTAAAGCAAGCACCTAGAGCTTGGTATGATCGTTTTGCTACTTTTCTTTTAAAAAATGGATTTAAAAGAGGCACCATAGATAGCACCTTATTCTTGAAACAAGATAAATTGGATTTACTAATCATTCAAATTTATGTTGATGAAATCATTTTGGATCTACATTTCATAAGCTTGTTGAAGAATTTGAAACTTGCATGAAATTAGAGTTTGAAATGTCTATGGTTGGTGAATTGAATTACTTTCTTGGCTTGCAAATTAAACAAACGAGTAAGGTATACACATAAGTCAAGTTAAATATGTGAATGACATGATTAAAAAGTTCAATTTTGAGAATTTAAAACCATCCCCCACCCCTATGAGTGTCACCACTAAACTAGATAAAGATGAAAATGGAAAAGACTTTTATAATGCTTTATATAGGTCTATGATTGGTTCTTTGTTTTATCTTACCGCAAGTAGACCCGATATCATGTTTAGTGTTTGTATGTGTGCACGTTTTCAAAGCCAACCTAAAGTATCTCATTATAATGTTGTGAAAAGAATATTTCGATACATTAAGCACACTCCCACTTTAGGAATTTGGTATGATAAAAATTGTGAATTTGACTTGCATGTTTATACTGATGCAGATTATGGTGGATGTAAAATAGATAGAAAAAGCACAGATGGTACTTGTCAATTTATAGGAAATTCACTAATTTCATAGTTTTTGAAAAAGCAAGCAAGTGTGGTCTTATCTACTACCGAAGCTGAATACATGGCACTTAGTCTTTGTTGTACACAACTATTATGGTTAAAACAACAACTTTCTGAGATCTGTAAGGCACCACTAGAAGGGGGGTTGAATAGTGGGTGCAGAAAATGTGGTTTTTAAAATTGTTTTAAACCAAAAACCCAACTTCTGAAAACAGTTTCTGTTTTCAGGACCAGTTTTAAAACGTTTTGAAAACTAGGTTGCAGGTCTTCAGAAATTCTGAAATTTGAAGAGAACTTAGCCTTAGATGTTCTGAGTATCTCCTAAAAAGTTCAGATCAAAATTCAACCTCTAACCCCTTTAAAAATCGTTGGTGGTCAGATTGCGCAAATCTGCCAGAACTGGTAGTCTGTTTTGAAAAATTAATTCCTATTTGTCCTTAACTCCAAATGCTCTGAACATTTAAAGACTAACCCCTTATAAGTTTTATTTAAAGGAGGTTGAAAAATTTTTGAAAAATTCTTTTGGGAAGTTAGTCACATATGATCAAAGTCTCAACCTTTGCAAGCCTGAAAATCAGACTGCACTAGTCTCAAAACTTTGTACGTTTGGGTGACTTATACTTATCCAAAAGGGTTGAAACTTACGCCAAAAGAACCCTAAGACGTGTGGCTATGATTCAGGAAATTTTCGTAATTTTTGAAATTCGTTTACTATTTTTACGAGCGTGATCAAAAATGATAAAATGTGCTGAAACTGAAAGTAAGTGCTGAAAGTAAATGACACCAAGAATTTTATACTGGTTCGGTTATCAACAACCTACTCCAGTCTTCGAGGACACCTTCCTCGGTTAGCACTAATCACCAAAAACAAAATAACACCTTACCACAGGGTTGATGGAGTTACACACCAACTCCAACCCTTTACAAACCTTGTATGAGAATACAATGCACACGAACACCACCACCTTGCAAGTTCAAGATTGATCATACCTTGATCAATCTTTTACAATGATAAAGATAATATGGTGGTATGTAAGAAGTCTGTTCAAGATGTATGAATATGAATACAATAGGCTTTTAGAGAAAAGAAAGAAAAAAAAGGTAGAAGAAGAAAGTCTAGAAAACGTTTTTCGCTTTTTGCACTTGTGAGACTTGTCTTCTATTTTGTAATACTTCTTCTTCCTTTTATCAACCTTGGCCGCCCTCTATTGCTGCTCTTCCCCTCTTGAAAATTATTTTCTAAGTCCTTGGAAGAGTATATGGCATCATTGTGACATGTCTTTGCTTACTTGGCATCTCCTCATTGGATGATCATTAAGGTCTTGCTTACTTGGCACTCATTGATTGGTTGAATGTTGTCATCACTTGATGACTAGACAAATCTGAGAATAACACTTAAAACATGTGCCAAAATCATCATAAAATAGTTACCATAACTTCCAAGATCATCACATAAATTAAGCAATGTAGGATCTGCAAGGCACCACTAGAAGGGGGGTTGAATAGTTGGTGCGGAAAATGTGGTTTTTAAAATTGTTTTGACCCAAGAACTCAACTTCTGAAAACAATTTCTATCTTCAGGACCAGTTTTAAAACGTTTTTAAAACTAGGTTGTAGGTCTTCAAAAATTCTGTAATTTTGAGAGAACTTAGCCTCAGACGTTATGAGTGTCTCCTAAAAATTTCAGATTTTAATTCAACCTTTAACCCCTTCAAAACTCGTTAGTGGTCAGATTACGCAAATATGCCAGAAACGGTAGACTGTTTTGAAAAATTTATTCCTATTTGTACGTAACTTCAATTGTTCTAAAATTTTAACCACTAACCCCTTATATGATATATTTAAATGGGTTGAAACAGTTTTGAAAAATTCTTTCGGAAAGTTAGTCAAATACACTCAAAGTCTCAACCTCTGCAAGACTGAAAATCAGACTGCACTAGTCTCAGAACTTTGGATGTTTGATCGACTTATACTTGTCCAAAAGGGTTAAAACTTGTGCCAAATTAACCCTAAGACGTGTGGCTATGATTATGGAAAGTTTTGTAATTTTTGAAAAACGTTTACTATTTTTACGAACGTAATAAAAAAGAGTAAACAGTGTTGAAACAGAATATAAGTGCTGAAAGTAAATGACACCGAGAATTTTATACTGGTTCGGCTATAAAAAACCTACCCCAGTCTTCGAGGAACACCTTCCTCGATTCAAACTAGTCACACAACACAAATACACCTTACCACAGGGTTGATGGAGTTACACACCAACTCCAACCCTTTACAAACCTTGTATGATGAATACAATTACGCACGAACACCACCACCTTGCAATATTGAAGATTGATCACACCTTGATCAATCTTTTACAAAGATATAGAATGTGTGGTGGTCTAAGATAAGCCTATTCAAGAATATGAATGTAAGTACAATAGGCTTTTAGAAGAAAGAAAGAAAGAGAGTGTAGAAGAAGAAGGCTATAGACGTTTTTGATCTTCAAGAATGTAATGCTTGTTCTTGTCTTTGTTTTGCTCATCTCCTTTCCTTTTTAACATATGGCCGTCCCCCCTAGGAGTCCTTCTCCTCTTCAAAATTGTCTTCTAAGTCCTTGGGAGAATATGTGGCATCATTGTGACAAGCTCTTGTTTACTTGGCACCTCCTCATTGGATGATCATTTAACTTTTGCTTACTTGGAACTCATTGATAGGTTGAATGTTGTCATCATTTGATAACTTGGAAAATCTGAGAATTCCACTAAAAACATGTGCCAAAATCAACATAAAATAGTTGCCATAACTCATAAGATCATCACCCAAATGAATCAAGATAATTTCTCCACCAAATTAAGCAAAAAAAATCGCCATAAAGAATACTTGACATGCTGAAATTTCAGCATGTGATATATGGTGATATAATTCAAATTATTTCCAAATTTTCATTGATTTTTCTTTTAAAATAAATCACCAATTAGTAGACAATCTTCTTATCAATTTTGGAAATGAAATTGGATACTAATGTGGCCAACATTTCGGCCAAGATGCATACACACACATGCTGAAATTATTTCAGCATGTGTGATATTCAAGATATCACACTTTATGAATTCATATCTTATCCAAATTACTTCCAATTCTTCTTCTAATTGATCACATGTTTCAAGACACAAAATATCCCCTCATGAATGATAAAAATCGGCCAGCCTATCTTCCACATGCTGAAATTTTCAGCATGTGTTTCAAATGAGACAAAATTTGAAACATTACCTTTTGTAGCTTCTTTCTTTAATCACCAACATTGTATGATTGATTCTTGACCAATCAGCCCTTAATTTAATTTTCTAGAACACTTTAAGATGTATGACATATGTAAAAAGTATCTAGATACATGTCATATGATGTGCCAAAAATGTTCCATGTGTTGTGTACGTAGAAAACCGAATTTTCGATGTTTATCGATTGCCCAATTTTTCTCTAATTAAATTCCAAATTTTTGCACATCTTATATATGTTATGTTACACATAATATAAACTTTAATATTCAGCTTATAAGGCTGATTAAAGTGGCGCCATTTACATGTGACAAAATTGAAATTGGAATCTCCACAATTTGGCATTAATGTAGGGTGGTTTGTGTGTGCCAACATGGAATGATTTTATGGCTGGATATAAAATCATAGGCACGAAAATTATAATGATTTTTGAGGTGTAGGGGCTGGCCATCTATTTATGGCAAGTACGTGACACGTTGGCGAAGTTTCGGTATTCGCTCGATACGACAATTTTTGGTTTAGAACCTTTTAACGTGTCGTATTTAATTTTTCATCACCATGACTTATATCATATGATATAAGACCTGAATATACTCATAAATATGAGTTAAGTATGGTGGTGTGACGTTAACGTACGTACGTAAAATATATAACGTGTCGGTAGTACGTTGGAATACATGTGTATGTGCTTTTTTCAAAAAATCTGAAAATATATATTTATGTATATATATATGCGTGTATATGTGGTGAAGAGAGGAGGAGGAGACTTTCCTTCCTTAGTCTTGTTGCCTTTGTGCCTTGTCCAAATGTAGCTTCCTTTAATGAACTACTTAATTTAATTAACTAAGTACTGCACTTAATGAACTAGTTTAGTTCATTAATGGTGGCACCTGAAAATAGTATAAACACAACAAATGTTTGCCATTTGATGTAAGCTTTAAAGCTTCATGGCTCGTTAGTACTGCAGCATTATATATGAACTATATAAGGCAAATAATATGCAATATATCATGCACATTTATCTTATGCACGTTTTTAAGCTCATTTAAATCATATATTTTGAAATCACTCAAACAACCATAGACATTTCAAATTCGGATTTCATGCAATTTTCAAAATCTTCAACAAGTTTATGTGAGGTAGAACCGAAAATAATGTTATCAACGTAGATTTGAATAATAAGTAAATCCGATTTATCTTGTTTCAAAAATAATGTACTATCTATAGTACCTCATTTAAAATCATTTTCTAAAAGGAAGGTAGCAAAACGATCATACCATGCTCTAGGTGCTTGCTTTAGTCCGTATAGTGCCTTCTTTAGTTTGTACATGTGATCGGGATGTTTCAAATCTTCAAAACCAGGTGGTTGCTTCACGTATACCTCTTCTTGTATAAATCCATTTAGGAATGCACTTTTTACGTCCATTTGATACAATAAAATCTTTCATGCAAACAATGGCAAGTAAAAGTCGTATAGCTTCTAAGCGTGCTACGGGTGCAAATATTTCATCATAGTCAATTCCTTCCTCTTGATTATAGCCTTGTGCTACAAGTCTAGCCTTATTTCTAACGACCTTTCCTTCTTCATTCATTTTATTTCTAAATACCCACTTTGTGCCTATTATGGTCTTATCTTGTGGTCGTGGCACTAAATCTCATACATCATTTCTAACAAATTGGTTAAGCTCATCATGCCTAGCATCAATCTGAGAAGAATCACTCAAAGCATTATGCACATTTTTGGGTTCAATTTCAGAAATCATAGCATGAAATTGATTTATTTCATCCGAAGTTATTCTTCTACGTGGTCGCGCACCGTGAGTGATGTCGCCTATAATGAGATCATGTGGGTGATCTCTATGCCATCTTAGTTGATTATTTTCTATGTTATCATGCATTTCTAAGTGATCATGCATTTCTAGTGTATCATTCATGTCATGCATATCAAATGTACCATCATCTTCATTCAACATGGGTTTCAATTCAAAGTCATCATCATATTCTTTATCTTTATCAATCTCACCAAATTCATTAAACTTCACATGAATAGATTCTATGATTTGTCTAGTAAGAGGATCATAACATCTATATGCTTTTGAATTTATAGAATAGCCAACAAAAATGCATTCAATTGATTTAGATTCAAATTTATCTAAATTATCTTTTGTATTCAAAACAAAACATTTGCATCCAAACACACGAAAATAGTCAATCTTAGGCATGCGATCATTTAATATCTCATAAGGCGTCTTGTTTATTTTCTTTCTAATGGATAGGCGATTTACTATGTAGCATGCACAATTTACGGCTTCCGCCCACAGAAATCTAGGCAATTTATTTTCGCATAACATAGTCCTAGCGATTTCTTGTAATGTTCGATTCTTTCTTTCTACTACTCCATTTAATTATGGAGTTCTAGGTGGCGAAAACTCATACTTGATTCCTTTTTCTTCGCAAAATGAAATCATATCCTTGTTTTTAAATTCACCGCCTCTATCGCTTCTTATCTTTTTCACATTGACACCGTATTGATTTTCAAGTTGTTTGATTAATTTCGCAATCTCAATGGCACTATCATCCTTATGTGCAAGAAATAAAGTCCAAGTATAACGAGAAAAATCATCAACAATCACACATGCATAGTGGCGCTCACCAAGGCTTGTAGAGCGACTAGGACCAAACAAATCAATGTGTAATAGTTCTAAGACCTAGTCGTGCTTATTTCATTCTTAGGCTTAAGTGACTCACGTGTTTGTTTGCCTTTTATGCAAGATTCACACAACTGAAAGTTGTCTAAATCAATTATAGGCAATCCTCGTACTAGGTTCTTTCGTTGGAGTTTTTCTAGTGTGGAAATACCAATGTGTCCTAAACGTCTATGCCATAAATTTACATTAGGTTCAGTTGACATAAAGCACTTAACTTTAGCGTCTACCATATCATCCATAGAAAGCGTAAAGATGTTTCCTTCTCATTTTCCTTTTAAGACGGTTTCTCTATTTTTATTTATTATATTGAAATAAGGGTGAATGAAACAAACATCGAAGCCATTGTCAATAAATTGAAAAATGCTAAGAAGATTATAGGATAAGTTGCTTACCAAAAAGACGTTGGAGATTTGAAAAGTGCTTGGATTACCAATTGTACTTTTTCCGATGATCTTGCCTTCGTTGTTGTCTCCAAAGGTCATGGATTCGCCTTTTGTGACCTTCTTTAGTTTTGTGAACAGGCTCGGGTCACCTGTCATGTGCCTCGAGCAGCCACAGTCAAGGAACCACTTTATGGATGTATCTTTTGATGTGTGGGCTCCCTGCAATATGCAAAAATGATTTAGGTACCCTTTTAACTTTGGGTCCTTGCGAGTTAGTTAATCACCTCTTGGTAAAAGTACCTTTCGGTACCCATACTTGGGTGATCCTTCTCGGTCTAGCAAATGGCAAGAATGTAGATGAAGGTGCAATATAGTAGACATGTGGTGAATGCACTTTGGGCCTTTGGCCAAGGACTCCCTTATACTCATTGTATGTAGGACGTTTTTGATATGTCCTTGTGTTTGTGTGCATAGTGCATGGATGAAATGAATGTCGTGTATGCATCACTCTTTTCTTTTCATATCTATATGGTACAAAATTGTATTTCACATGATATGAGGAAGAAGTGGGGCGTGACGAGGGAAGAGGGGTTCTTTGCGTCATCTTAGACGCCGTTTTTGGCATTGGGGTGTCTACTTTCTTAGACACAACGAACTTAGTTGGTTTGGTGGATACTTCATTTGTTTCAACGTATCCCAAACCCGTTTTATCACTATCATGCTTTTGTGATAAGATAATACGATGCAACATGTTAGATCCCGTATCAAACTGTTTCATCATTTTTTCTAAGTCTGTATTCCTTGATTTCAAACTCGAAATCTCGGATTTCATTTCATTATTTTGAGTGGTCAACGATGAAATTCTGTCTTTAATGCAGTAACAATGCATGATGACTCTTTCTTTGAATCGTTTAAATGAGCGACAAGATTCTCGTTAGAAGATTCTAACAGTTTCTTGTCTTCAATTAATCGCTTCTTTTCTTTAGCGAGAGTCTTAGTAAATTTAATACAATTCTAAATACTAACTAAAAAGATCATCATAAGAAGGCTCAGAGTCAGAATCAGAATCAGATGATACCTCATTAGATGCTTTGGACACAAAGCATACTTGTGCAGTCTCCTCTTCGGTTTCAGTCTCGGAATCCGATGTATCACTCCAAGTGGAGGCTTTTAGAGCACGTTTCCTTTGGTTGGGTTCTGAGACGAGTCTATTCTTGTTCTGTTCCTTGTCAGGGTATTTATTTGTTTGCTTTTCCTTATTGGGGCAATCATATGATAAATGTCCAAGTTTGCCACATTCATAATATTTAACATCTTTATCATTTGTCTTGTTCTTATTTCTTTTAGTCGAAGTGCCCTTATTTTTGTTTCTAAATGACCTTCTAATAAATTTTCTTAAACCTTTAGCCAATAGAATTAGGTCATCGTTATCCGATTCAGAATCACTATCATCTACGTGATCGGAAGAAGTAGAGACGTATTCATTTGATTTAAAAGAAATAGTTTTACCTTGTTTAGATGATTCCGATTTCCGTATGGTGAGTTTATTCTCATAAACCTTAAGTGATCCAATTGACTCTTCCATCTTTATTGAGTTCGTTTCTTTGCTTTCTTCTATTGTGATTACTTTAGGGTCCCACTCTGATGGAAGGCTTCGCAAGACTTTCTATACTGGCTTTACCAAGAGACTCAAGAGAATTGTAGATGCAAGTCAAACGAAGATGCATATCAACAATAGATTCATTAGGCAATAATTTAAACGACTCAATTGTGGACATAAGCATGTTTATCTTAGACTCTTTTACTTGACTAGTGCCTTTGTGTTTCATTTCGAGTATTCTCCACATTTCTTGTGCGCTAGAACAGTTTGAGACATAACTAGACTCACTCTTACTTAATCTATTTAAGAGTAATTGCATGGCCCTAGCATTCATGCTAAGTTTCTTTTTATCATCACTTGTATATTCTTGTCTAGGTTTGACAACTTCTAGTGTGACTCCGTCTACGGTGGATAACTTAGATGGAACAAAAGGACCATCTTCTATAATCGACCAAAGATCAATATCTATAGCCATAAGAAAAAGATTTATTCTTAGTTTCCATTGAATAAACGACTCACCGTCAAAAAGAGGAGGCCTTTGGCTCGACATACCTTCTTGCTCGGTTTTGAGATTTGTGGTTGCCATCTCACTGAATCATTGGATCCTTTGAAGCGAGTGTTCCTGCTCTCTGATACCACTTGTAGGATCTGCAAGGCATCACTAGAAAGGGGGGGTTGAATAGTTGGTGCGGAAAGTGTGGTTTTTAAAATTGTTTTGACCCAAGAATTCAACCTCTGAAAACAGTTTCTGTTTTCAGAACCAGTTTTAAAACGTTTTTAAAACTAGGTTGTAGGTCTTCAAAAATTCTAAAATTTTGAGAGAACTTAGCCTCAGAGGTTATGAGTGTCTCCTAAATATTTCAGATTTAAATTCAACCTTTAACCCCTTCAAAAAACGTTAGTGGTCAGATTGCGTGAATCTGCCAGAAACGGTAGACTGTATTGAAAAATTTATTCCTATTTGTACGTAACTTCAATTGCTCTGAAATTTTAACCACTAACCCCTTCTATGCTATATTTAAATGGGTTGAAACAGTTTTGAAAAATTCTTTCGGGAAGTTAGTCAAATACACTCAAAGTCTCAACCTCTGGAAGCCTCAAAATCAGACTGCACTAGTCTCAGAACTTTGGATGTTTTATCGACTTATACTTGTCCAAAAGGGTTGCAACTTGTGCCAAATTAATCCTAAGACGTGTGGCTATGATTATGGAAATTTTTGTAATTTTTGAAAAACGTTTACTATTTTTACGAACGTAATCAAAAAGAGTAAAAACGTTTACTATTTGCTGAAAGTAAATGACACCGAGAATTTTATACTGGTTTGGTTATAAAAAACCTACTCCAGTCTTCGAGGAACACCTTTCTCGGTTCACACTAGTCACACAACACAAATACACCTTACCACAGGGTTGATGGAGTTACACACCAACTCCAACCCTTTACAAACCTTGTATGATGAATACAATTACGCACGAACACCACCACCTTGCAAGATTGAAGATTGATCACACCTTGATCAATCTTTTACAAAGATATAGAATGTGTGGTGGTCTAAGATAAGCCTATTCAAGAATATGAATTTAAGTACAATAGGCTTTTAGAAGAAAGAAAGAAAGAGAGTGTAGAAGAAGAAGGCTATAGGCGTTTTTGATCTTCAAGAATGTAATGCTTGTTCTTGTCTTTGTTTTGCTCATCTCCTTTCCTTTTTAACATATGGACGTCCCCCCTAGGAGTCCTTCTCCTCTTCAAAATTGTCTTCTAAGTCCTTGGGAGAATATGTGGCATCATTGTGACATGCTCTTGTTTACTTGGCACCTCCTCATTGGATGATCATTTAACTTTTGCTTACTTGGAACTCATTGATAGGTTGAATGTTGTCATCATTTGATAACTTGGAAAATCTGAGAATTCCACTAAAAACATGTGCCAAAATCAACATAAAATAGTTGCCGTAACTCATAAGATCATCACCCAAATGAAGCAAGATAATTTCTCCACCAAATTAGCAAAAAAAATCGCCATAAAGAATACTTGACATGCTGAAATTTCAGCATGTGATATATGGTGATATAATTCAAATTATTTCCAAATTTTCATTGATTTTTCTTTTAAAATAAATCACCAATTAGTAGACAATCTTCTTATCAATTTTGGAAATGAAATTGGACACTAATGTGGCCAACATTTCGGCCAAGATGCATACACACACATGCTGAAATTTTTTCAGCATGTGTGATATTCAAGATATCACACTTTATGAATTCATATCTTATCCAAATTACTTCCAATTCTTCTTCTAATTGATCACATGTTTCAAGACACAAAATATCCCCTCATGAATGATAAAAATCGGCCAGCCTATCTTCCACATGCTGAAATTTTCAGCATGTGTTTCAAATGAGACAAAATTTGAAACATTACCTTTTGTAGCTTCTTTCTTTAAATCACCAACATTGTATGATTGATTCTTAACCAATCAATATGCCAACAAGGCTCCACATATGCTCCATCTCAGCTGTATAGGCGTGTATAACATGTATATGCATGTGCTGAATTTTATTTTTGCAAACTTTGTAGAATAGTGCACATTTAATAATACACACATGGTATATTCCAATCAGCCCTTAATTTAATTTTCTAGAACACTTTAAGATGTATGACATACGTAAACAATGTCTAGATACGTGTCATATGATGTGCCAAAAATGTTCCATGTGTTGTGTACGTAGAAAACCGAATTTTCGATGTTTATCGATTATCCGATTTTTCTCTAATTAAATTCTAACTTTTTGCACATGTTATATATATTATGTTACACATAATAGACATAATATAAACTTTAATATTCAGCTTATAAGGCTGATTAAAGTGGCGCCATTTACATGTGACAAAATTGAAATTGGAATCTCCACAATTTGGCCTTAATGTGGGGTAGTTTGTGTGTGCCAACATGGAATGATTTTATGGCTGGAAATAACATAATAGGCACGAAAATTATAATGATTTTTGAGGTGTAGGGGATGGCCATCTATTTATGGCAAGTACGTGACACGTTGGCGAAGTTTCGGTATTCGCCCGATACGACAATTTTTGGTTTAGAACCTTTTAGCGTGTCGTATTTAATTTGTCATCACCATGACATATATCATATGATATAAGACCTAAATATACTCATAAATATGAGTTAAGTATGGTGGTGTGACGTTAACGTACGTACGTAAAATATATAACGTGTCGGTAGTACGTTAGAATACATGTGTATGTGCATTTTTCAAAAAATCTGAAAATATATATTTATGTATATATATATATATATATATATATATATATATATATATATATGCGTGTATATGTGGTAAAGAGAGGAGGAGGAGACTTTCCTTCCTTAGTCTTGTTGCCTTTGTGCCTTGTCCAAATGTAGCTTCCTTTAATGAACTACTTAGTTTAATTAACTAAGTACTTCACTTAATGAACTAGTTTAGTTCATTGATGGTGGCACCTGAAAATAGTATAAACACAACAAATGTTCGCCATTTGATGTAAGCTTTAAAGCTTCATGGCTCGTTAGTACTGCAGCATTATATATGAACTATATAAGGCGAGTAATATGCAATATATCATGCACATTTATCTTATGCACGTTTTTAAGCTCATTTAAATCATATATTTTGAAATCACTCAAACCCATTGTTAGGTGCAGCGATTGTCCCGTGGCGCGTAGGCTGGTGGGCCAAGTCACAATCGAATGCCGTGGGCGCTTGTGTGTGCTGAATGCACTATAAGGCTAGGGTATGCGCATCTCCTGTCACCAATTGGTTTTGGGAGAGTCGGTAGCGCCTAAGGTCCTACAAGTGGTATCAGAGCCAAGGTCACGGGTTCGATTCCCAGCGGGAGCAAATGCTGAAGGGGAGATTGTTAGGTGCAGCAATTGTCACGTGGCGCGTAGGCTGGTGGGCCAAGTCACAGTCGAATGCCATGGGCGCTTGTGTGTGCTGAATGCACTATAAGGCTAGGGTATGCGCATCTCCTGTCACCAATTGGTTTTGGGAGAGTTGGTAGCGCCTGAGGTCCTACAAGCAAGACAATATTTCTCCAAGAAGAGGTAAAACAATCGGCCATAAAGATGACTTTACATGCTGAAATTTCAGCATGTGAATCATTAGCATTCTTTTCAAAAAGTTGCCATATTTTCTTTGATTTATTTCTTGAAAATGAATCACCATTTAGTATGCAATATTCTCATCTTTTATGGAATAAAAATTAGACACTAACAAGGCCTCAAAATCGGCCTAGATGCATTACACACATGCTGAAATTTTCAGCATGTGTGATATTCAAGAATATCACTTTCTTTAATCCATAAAATATTTAAAACACTTCCAAATTGTCTTCTAATTAATCCATCTTAATCAAGACACAAAATATAAGCCATAATGAGAAGAATTTCGGCAAGCTCTTTAGTGCACATGCTGAATTTTTAGCATGTGTCACAATTGTGACAAAATTTGAAACATTACCTTTTGTAGTTCCTTCCTTTATGTCATCAACATTGTATGCTTCATTCTTGACAAATCAATATACCAACAAGGCTCCAAATATGCTCCAACTCAGCTTGAATGGCGTGTGAAATGACTTAGACATGTGCTGAATTTTATTTTTGCAAACTTTGTAAAATAATACACACATGGTATATTCCAATCAGTCCTTAATTGAATTATCTAGAACACTTTGAGATGTATGAAATATGTAAAAAGTGTCTAGATACATATTGTATGATGTGCCAAAAACGTTCCATGTGTCGTGTACGTAGAAAACCGAATTTTCGACGTTTATCGATTACCCGATATTTTCTCTAATTAAATTCCAACTTTTTGCACATGTTATATATATTATGTTACACATAATATATATAAATTAAACTTTAATATTCAGCACTTGGCTGGTCTTAAAGTGGCGCCTTACACATGTGACAAATTTGAAATTGGAATCTCCACAATTTGGCCTTAATGTGGGGTGATTTGTGTATGCCAACATGGAATGATTTTATGGCTTTAAATATCATCATACCCACGAAATTTATGGATATTTTTGAGGTGTAGGGGCTGGCCATCTATTTATGGCAAGTACGTGACACGTTGGCGAAGTTTCGGTATTCGCCCGATACGACAATTTTCGGTTTAGAACCTTTTAATGTGTCGTATTTAATTTGTCATCACCATGACTTATATCATATGATATAAGACCTGAATATACTCATAAATATGAGTTAAGTATAGTGGTGTGACGTTAACGTACGTACGTAAAATATATAATGTGTCGGTAGTACGTTGGAATAAATGTGTATGTGCCTTTTTAAAAAAAATTTGAAAATATATATATATGTAATGGCGTGTAATATATGTGTGGAGAGGAGAGGGAGAACTTTCCTTTCTTCAACTTGTTGTCTTTGTGCTTTTCCAAATGTTGCTTCCTTTAATGAACTACTTAGTTTAATTAACTAAGTACTTCACTTAATGAACTAGTTTAGTTCATTAATGGTAGCACCTGAAAATAGTTCAAACACAACAAACGTTTGCCATTTGATGTAAGCTTTAAAGCTTCATGGCTCGTTAGTACGACAACAATATATATGAACTATATAAGGCAAGTTTTACGCAACAACGTGTTATGTCATAAAATATGTCATGCATTTCTTTGTAACACGTTATTTAAATCGTGCATTTTGAAATCACTTAAACCCCTTTTTCTCTACAATCTCCCCCTTTTAATGATTTTCAAAATAACCTACATTCATGATTTAAATCTTATCGGCCCCCTTTAATTATGCATAAATTCAAATTTTGAATTTTAAATTTCAAACCGCTCCCCCTTGGTTTATGCAATCATCAGTTTCTCTCTCCCCTTAAATCATGCATTCTCTCCCCTTTTATTTTTGAAAGACAATCAAAAGCGCATGTAAAGATGAAAAAAATCATGCATTTCATAATATCAAACGTGCGTTCGTAAGGGTTATTTATTCAACCGTTTGAAAATGTCCCTTTTGGTATCCAAATTTGGGTGACCTTTCTAGGTCTTCCAAAAGGTGAGAAAGGTGATGAAGACACAACATAATATACGTTAGGGGCAAATGCACTTGGCCTTTGGCCGAGAATCCCATCATGCATATAGTATGGTTTTCGTTTTTGATATGCATTTCGGTTTGTATGCACGGGGAGTGATTTAGATGCATTTTTATGATATGAATGTCGCATATGCATCAGTGGCTTTCTTTCATATCTATGTGGCACATGATTGCACTTTGTATAATATGAAGAATAAGAAGCACGATGAGATGAGATGAGTGGTGTACTAGCCTTCTTCTTAGGTTGTATAGTTTCATGCGGTTTCATAGATTTAGATAAAATCAATTTTGTAGCCTTATTTTGAAATTTATTTTCTTTAATGTATCCTACTCTGGTTTTATCATTTCCATCCTTCTAAGAAGAGATAAGATGATCTAGAATACAAGTATCCGTATCGAATTGTTTTCTAGTCTTTTCTAGATCTTCGTTTCTTGATTTCAAATTTAAATCTCGGCTTTCAGTTCAGTGTTCTCGGATTTCAATGATGAAATTTCAGACCTTAATGAATTTATCATGCAAGAAGACTCTTCTTTTGAATCGTTTAATTGGGACACAAGATTTGTGTTAGAAGATTCTAACAATTTCTTGTCATCAATTAAGCGTTTCTTTTCTTTTGCAAGAGTCTTAGAAAACTTATGCAATTCAAGGTATTGAACATACAAATCATGACATGTTCAGAATCAGAATCGGAATCGGAATCGAAATGTACCTCACCATCAAGAAGTGGAGGCCTTTGGCTTGACATACCTTCTTGCTCGGTTTTGTGTCTAATGGTTGTCATCTCACAAAGATCATTGGATCTCCTTGTCGTGAGTGTGCCTGCACTCTGATACCACTTGTAGGATCTGTAAGGCACCACTAGAAGGGGGGTTGAATAGTGGATGCGGAAAATGTGGTTTTTAAAATTTTTTTAAACCAAAAACCCAACTTCTAAAAACAGTTTCTGTTTTCAAGACCAGTTTTAAAACGTTTTGAAAACTAGGTTGCATGTTTTCAAAAATTCTAAAATCTGACGAGAACTTAGCCTCAGATGTTCTGAGTATCTCCTAAAAAGTTTAAATTAAAATTCAACCTCTAACCCCTTTAAAAATCATTGGTGGTTAGATTGCGCAAATCTTCCAAAACTGGTAGTCTGTTTTAAAAAGTTAATTCCTATTTGTCCTTAACTCCAAATGCTCTGAAAATTTAAAGACTAACCCTTATAAGTTTTATTTAAAGGGGTTGAAACATTTTTGAAAAATTCTTTTGGGAAGTTAGTCAAATACGATCAAAGTCTCAACCTTTGCAAGCCTGAAAATCAGACTGTACTAGTCTCAGAACTTTGGACGTTTGGGTGACTTATACTTATCCAAAAGGGTTGAAACTTACGCCAAAAGAACCCTAAGACGTGTGGCTATGATTTTGGAAAGTTTCGTAATTTTTGAAATTCATTTACTATTTTTACGAGCATGATCAAAAATGATAAACAGTGTTGAAACTGAAAGTAAGTGGTGAAAGTAAATGACACCAAGAATTTTATACTAGTTCGGTTATCAACAACCTACTCCAGTCTTCGAGGACACCTTCCTCGGTTAGCACTAATCACCAAACACAAAATAACACCTTACCACAGGGTTGATGGAGTTACACACCAACTCCAACCCTTTACAAACCTTGTATGAGAATACAATGCACACGAACACCACCACCTTGCAAGTTCATGATTGATCACACCTTGATCAATCTTTTACAATGATAAAGATAATATGGTGGTATGTAAGAAGCCTATTCAAGATGTATGAATATGAATACAATAGGCTTTTAGAGAAAAGAAAGAAAAAAAGGTAGAAGAAGAAAGTCTAGAAAACGTTTTTTGCTTTTTGCACTTGTGAGACTTGTCTTCTATTTTGCAATACTTCTTCTTCCTTTTATCAACCTTGGCCGCCCCCTATTTCTGCTCTTCCCCTCTTGAAAATTATCTTCTATGTCCTTGGAAGAGTATATGGCATCATTGTGACATGTCTCTGCTTACTTGGCATCTCCTCATTGGATGATCATTAAGGTATTGCTTACTTGGCACTCATTGATTGGTTGGATGTTGTCATCACTTGATGACTAGGCAAATCTGAGAATAACACATAAAACATCTGCCAAAATCATCTTAAAATAGTTACCATAACTTCCAAGATCATCACATAAATTAAGCAAGACAATATTTCTCCAAGAAGAGGTAAAACAATCGGCCATAAAGATGACTTTACATGCTGAAATTTCAGCATGTGAATCATTAGCATTCTTTTCAAAATGTTGCCATATTTTTTTTGATTTATTTCTTGAAAAGGAATCACCATTTAGTATGAAATATTCTCATCTTTTATGGAATAAAAATTAGACACTAACAAGGCCTCAAAATCGGCCTAGATGCATTACACACATGCTGAAATTTTCAGCATGTGTGATATTCAAGAATATCACTTTCTTTAATCCGTAAAATATTTAAAACACTTCCAAATTGTCTTCTAATTAATCCATCTTAATCAAGACACAAAATATGAGCCATAATGAGAAGAATTTCGACCAGCTCTTTAGTGTACATGCTGAATTTTCAGCATGTGTCACAATTGTGACAAAATTAGAAATATTACCTTTTGTAGTTCCTTCCTTTATGTCATCAACATTGTATGCTTCATTCTTGACCAATCAATATGCCAACAAGGCTCCACATATGCTCCAACTCAGCTTGAATGGCGTGTGAAGTGACTTAGACATGTGCTGAATTTTATTTTTGCAAACTTTGTAAAATAATGCACATTTAATAATACACACATGGTATATTCCAATCAGCCCTTAATTGAATTTTCTAGAACACTTTGAGATGTATGAAATATGTAAAAAGTGTCTAGATACATGTTGTATGATGTGCCAAAAACGTTCCATGTGTCGTGTACGTAGAAAACCGAATTTTCGACGTTTATCGATTACCCAATTTTTCTCTAATTAAATTCCAACTTTTTGCACATGTTATATATATTATGTTACACACTGGCTGGTCTTAAAGTGGCGCCTTACACATGTGACAAATTTGAAATTGGAATCTCCACAATTTGGCCTTAATGTGGGGTGATTTGTGTGTGCCAACATGGAATGATTTTATTGCTGTAAATATCATCATACCCACGAAATTTATGGATATTTTTGAGGTCTAGGGGTTGGCCATATATTTATGGCAAGTACGTGACACGTTGGTGAAGTTTCGGTATTCGTCCGATACGACAATTTTCGATTTAGAACCTTTTAACGTGTCGTATTTAATTTTTCATCACCATGACTTATATCATATGATATAAGACCTGAATATACTCATAAATATGAGTTAATTATAGTGGTGTGACGTTAACGTACGTACGTAAAATATATAACGTGTCGGTAGTACGTTGGAATAAATGTGTATGTGCCTTTTTAAAAAAATTTGAAAAGATATATACATGTAATGGTTTGTAATATATGTGTGGAGAGGAGAGGGAGAACTTTCCTTTCTTCAACTTGTTGCCTTTGTGCCTTTTCCAAATGTTGCTTCCTTTAATGAACTACTTAGTTTAATTAACTAAGTACTTCACTTAATGAACTAGTTTAGTTCATTAATGGTGGCACCTGAAAATAGTTCAAACACAACAAATGTTTGCCATTTGATGTAAGCTTTAAAGCTTCATGGCTCGTTAGTACGACAACATTATATATGAACTATATAAGGCAAGTTTTATGCAACAACGTGTTATGTCATAAAATATGTCATGCATTTCTTTGTAACACGTTATTTAAATCATGCATTTTAAAATCACTCAAACTCCTTTTTCTCTACAGGCATCACGGTACATCGCATTCCTATTTATTATGATAGTATGAGTGCTACAAACTTGTCTAAGAACCCCGTACTACACTCTACGTGATCACGTGAATAATGGTGATATTGTTATAGATCATGTACGCACTGAAGCACAAGTAACCGACATATTCACTAAGGCACTAAATCAAGCCACGTACGAAAATCTACGCTCTAAATTAGGCATGATTTCTGCTGATTTGATTTGATTTTTGTTTCCATCTTTACATGCACTTTTGATTTTCTTTCTAAAATAAAAGGGGGAGAGAGAGTACATGATTTAAGGGGGAGCGAGAGTGATTGATTGCAAAAATCAAGAGGGAGAAAATTTGAAATTCGAAATTTTAATTTGTGCACGATTGGAGGGGGAGCGATTAAATTTAAAACATGAACTAAGATTATTTTGTAAATCATCAAAAGGGAGAGATTGTTGAGAAAAAGAGTTTGAGTGATTCACAAAAATGCATGACTTAAATAACGTGTGCTAAAGAAATGCATGACAAAATTTATGACTTGACACATTTTTGTGACAAACTTGCCTTATATACTTTATATATAATGTTGCTGTACTAACAACACATGAAGCTTTAACGCTTACACCAAATGTCAAATATTTGTTGTGTTTGAACTATTTTCAGGTACCACCATTAATGAACTAAACTAGTTCATTAAGTGAAGTACTTAGTTAAATGAACTAAGTAGTTCATTAAATGGAGATATACTTGGAGAAGGCATGATGGCAACAAACATGGAAATAGAAAGTATCCTCTCCTTATTATATCACACGTTTTATATATATTTATTTATATATATATTCAGATTTTTTTAAAAGGCACAATATATATATATATATATATATATATATTCCAACGTACTACCGACATGTTATATAAATTACAAATGTACGTCAATGTCACACCATTATACTTACCTTATATTGATGAGTATATTCAGGTCTTATATCATATGATATAAGTCATGGTGATGACAAAATTATAATGATATCTTACAAGGTTATAAACCAAAAATTGTCATATCGGATGAATACCGAAACTTCGCTAACGTGTCACGTACTTTCCATATATAGATGGCCAGCCCCTACACTTCAAAAATGGCCACAAATTTCGTGGCTAACATGGTACACTCAGCCATAAAATCATTCCATGTTGGTACACACAAATCACCCCCAATTAAGGCTAAATTGTGGAGATTCTAAATTCACCTTTTTAAGCACATGCTGGCGCCACTTTAAACAGCCATTAGAGTTGAATATTCAAGTTATTTATGTATATTATGTGTGACATAATATATATAACATGTGTAAAATGTTTGAATTTAATCAGAGAAAAAATGCGTAATCGACAAAAGTCGAAAATTCGGTTTTCTACAAACATAACACATGGAACTTTTTTGGAATGACATGTAACATGTATTCAGACACTTTTTACATATTCAATACATATTAAAGTGTTATAGAATATTCAAAATATGGCTGATTGGAATATACCATATATGTGTAATTATTGTGCAATATTTGACAAAGTTTACAAAAGTAAAATTCAGCACATACTCAAGACATATCACACGCCTACTCAGCCTTGGTGGAGCTTATGTATAGCTTACTTGGCATCTTGATTGGTGGAGAATAAGCCACACAAGGTTAGTGATATAATGGAGGAAGCTACACAAGGTAATATTTCAAACTATCTAGCAAATGAAACACATGCTGAAAATTCAGCATGTGAGACAATTTTTTCTTGATTGGTGATCAAATTTGCTTCCAAATTTGTGGGGATTAATTGTAGAATATTTGGCAATGTTTTGAACTTCAATTTGACACATGTTTTTTTATTTTATTCTCAGATTTTTTTCAGCCACTAAGTGATGACAAAACTCATCCAATCAAGGAGTGTCAAGTAAGCAAGGTCAAAACAATCATCCAATCAAGTTGTGCCAAGTAAGCAAGATGGTGTCACATCTACACAAGGCATTCTTCCAAGGACATAAAAAATAATTCTCAAGGTGAAGAAAAGACCTAGGGGGCGGCCAAGATGGATTAAAAAGAAGAGAAGAGATCCAAACAAAAGCAAGACAAGTCTCATAATCTCACAAGTGCAAAAAGTGTCTTCTACTCTCTTCTTCTACATTTCTTTCTTCTTCTTCTTCTTCTCTCAAGCCTATTGTTCTTATATTCATTATATTGAATAGGCTTTGATCAGACCACCATATACGTTTAAATTGTAAAAGGTTGATCAAGGTGTGATCAAACCTTCATCCGTTCGGTGGTGGTGTTCGTGATCGGTGTGATTGCTTGTATCGCTTGTTTAAGGATGGAGTTGGTGTGTAAATCCAGCAACCCTTATGGTAAGTGTTATTTTGTGATTAGTGATAATCTAGGAAGATGTCCTCGAACACTGGAATAGGTTGTGTTAACCGAACCAGTATAAAATTCTCGGTGTCATTACTTTTAGCACTTTGCTTTCAGCTTCCAGCACTTTGCATTGTTTTCATTGCAATAGCAAAAATATCAAACGAATTTCAAAAATCGTAAAATTTTAAGAAACATAGCCATGCCTCTTAAGTTTCATTTGGCGCAAGTTTCAACCCATTTGGATAAGTATAAGTCATTCAAACGTTAACATTTCTGAGACTAGTGCAATCTGATTTTCAGACTTGACGTATTTGACATACTTCCCAAAGGAATTTTTAAAACTGTTTCAACCCATTAAAATACATATCTTAAGGGGTTTGTCATTAAATTTTCAAACCATTTGGAGTCTCCAATCAATTGGAATAAATTATTAAATCGGAATACTGTTTCTGGCAGATTCGCGCAATTTGACCACAAACGTGTTTTTAAGGGGTTAGAGGTAGAATGTTAATCTAAAATTTTTAGGAGATAATCAGAACATGTGAGAGTAGAATCTCTCCAAATTTCAGAATTTTTGAAGGTCTGTAACCTGGCCTTTCAAACGTTTTATATCCGGATCTAAAAACAGAAACTGTTTTCAGAAGTGAGGTTTTTGGTTCAAAACTTTGTCTGTCTCCGCCTTGACATACTCAAAACCATTTCATTCTTCCCTCTCTTATCTTATTTGCTATACTAGCCACCCCTAACCTTTCTCGAAACACCTCGTTTCTGATCCGGTCTAGCCTTGTATGCCCACACATCCACCTCAACATCTTCATCTCTGCTACTTCCATCTTCTGCAATTATGACCTCTTGAGAGCCCAGCAGTATGTCCTATATAGCATTGGCGATCGCACTGCCACCCTATAAAATTTTCTCTTTAATTTAGTTGGGAAATTCTTGTCATACAGCACTAATTATGTAGCGTCCCGGCCCGACCAGTGGACCCAAACCGGTGCACCTGTCGTAGCCTACTAAGAGGACTACCATACGTCATTACTCTCACATACGCATCATCACTGACGTAAGAGAAATAAGCGCAAAGATACTTATAAATCAACATATGGATCAATCAATTCTATATTCCCAAAAGCATAAGCAAACAAACTGTTTATGGACGCAGCCATTTAATCCTCAACTGAATGAAAGAAAGTTAAAATAATCAAAAGCAGTCTACGACAATTCTCAATATAGGCTCTAAGCACCCCACTCAGCCCACTTGCCATCGTCCTCAATAAAGATCATATCATACTCGGGCTCATCTGCAAAACAACAGGTAGAACCCTTAGCGAAAAACGCTAGCAAGTAACCCGCTTATAAGACATACGGGATCATCACATGGCAAGATATGAATGAATATCAATATCAAGGGGAATAGGGGCACATGTCCTGAGTGTTCAAAAGTTCTGATTAAATTGCATCATACAAGAAAAGAAACAAGTAATGCACAAGGAACCAACGAGTCACTTACATAACACTCAATTCAGAACGAAACATATGATGCATGCCTTTTCAAAATCATGCTATACACCACACCGTCACAAATGCTTGTGCAATACTTTTCAAAAACCATGCAATGCATGTCACAATGTCCGGTCATATAACTTTATACCCTGTGATGGGCCATAGCTTGTCTTTATGTCCTGTGACACACCACAGCTAAACTTTATACCCAGTAATGATCCACAGCTTGTCTTTATACCCTGTGTCACATTACAGCTCACTTATACCCTGTGATGACTACAGCTTGCCTTTATACCCTGTAGCACATCACAGCTCATTTCGCAAAGTACTTTATACCCTGTGTCAAGGCAAAGTTCTTACCAAAACATAATGCAAATGCAAGTGCCATGATGCAAAGATGCACATTCAACATGTCATTCAATCACTTGAGACTCATCTGATTGACACATGCAAACACACCCCTACATGCTCACGCCTACCTCAACATTAGCATTCACATTAAGACCACAAGGAACAGATTGAACAACCTCACACACTCTCTTTTGAACTTATCGAAGCCTCAAGCATTCATCCTTAGCCCCTTAGACTATTCACGCTGAAGTCTAGTTCACTATTCCTTGAAGTCTTCACCGTTGATTCACCATCTTAAGACACATTTTTCAAGACTTAAACTGACTCAAGCACGTCCTAAGAAGCCTCTAATGTCACCCAATTGATCCTTTAACTTCCCTTTCTTTCTTCTATTTTTTCCAAGAAAATGGCTAACATCATACCCTACATTGATCGATCGATGTCAAATCATACTCTACATCGATCGATCGAAGTCCGTTAGAAAACTTTCTATCTTACATCAGTCGATCTCTCTGCCTACATCGATCGATCGAAGTCCGTCAAAAACTTTTTGCCTCACATCAATCTCTCCTTCCTCCTACATTGATTGATCGATGTACATCATTCGATGACATCGATCGATCGATGTCCACGATTTCCAGAAAAGAACCTTGGGATTTCTGTAGAAACTGCAGAACCAAACCTTAAACTGCAGAAAACTCCATCCCAATCATTCCAGGCCTAATCCCTGCTACCATCTCATACTTAAACTACAATTTAAACACTACACACATACGTAACAAAGATTCATGCCTAGAACTCGAGGATCTCAACCCTACAAGCCCAAAGGTCTCACCTTTCACCCCTAAACCCTAACACAGCAATTAAATTACAGCAAAAGGGATTCAAGGGGTAGGGATTTGCAGGAATCCATATATTCATCAACATCAACTAGATTTTCAGCATACGATGGCCAAAACATCAAATCCAAAACACAGAAATTGCACAGAATTCACATATAGATAAACAAGGGTATAATACTGCATGGTGATCCAATTTTGATACAGAAGGTAGGCCTTTTTTTCTTCACAAATCGTAGGAACTTATAAGGAAGTTACGTACCTTTGATTACTGATAATCGGATTGGAAAACAGAAGGGATTTGGTTCAATTCCTGAAGGCTGTCTTCTTCACCAGTGGCTTGTGGAAAATCGGCTAGCTCCTGGGGAAGAGAGGGGGTCGACGCTTTTCTAGAGAGATGGGGGAAAATGACGCTCTTTTCCACTTTTATTATGGGGAAGGACAAAACTGGAATTTCTAAATTGTATTTTTCTTAACTCCTTTTTTTTCAATTCTTAAATTCTAATATTTAACCTAAAATTAATTGATTGTTAATTTCTTAAAATTCCTTCCCTCATTTAATTAAGTTTTAGAGGGTGCGGGGCATAACACCTTAGGCCGCCCTCCATCTACACCAGCCTGCTTGAACTCGGTGTGCTACATCATTATCTATGTCCCCATTCTACTGCACAAATGATCCTAGGTACTTGAACTTACTTACCTGTGGTAACACTTGACCATTGATGGTGAGCTGGCTATTGTCACTGTCGGCTATACCGCTGAATTCGCAGTGCAGATACTCGGTCTTAGAATGGCTAATCCTTAAGCCTTTTCTCTCTAAAACATATCTCCACTGCTCTAGTCTCATATTCAGGGTATGTCTTATTCTCTGCGAGTAATAAATTTTTAAATATGTCAATGTCCTTAAATATAAAATTCATGTATTTCAAAATCAAATATCACCTACACACATAGAAATATTGGGGGATCTCAGGTCCAACAGCAACACATTTCTTCTCTCCACACTTCCCCAGCTCACATTGCCTTCTTGTCTGAAAAGTAACTTAAAACATCTTGAAAGAATATTATGCTCGACGATGGAGTTAATGAGGGTTCCTCCTTTGTGTTAGTGTTAGAGTTCAGCCTTTGAACAACTTCGAGGAATCTTTTTAGAAAATGTTGGAAGAAATTTTGGAAATGGATTTGTTTAAGTTGGTGAACAACACACTTTGAGCTTAATTATGATTAGTGTTCGTTAATCAAAAATAGAAACTAATTGGTGCTAAATTATCTAAGTAATGAGTAGATGATTTTAGGCTTTTGAATCACTCAATTTCGATACCGGGTGAATGAGAAATTAATGCTCAAAGTAGGAGCGAAAAATTGGTTGCAAATTAGAAAATTGGTGATGTGACTTCATGAGAAGAAGACACATCACCTTTTTGCAAATATACCACATTAGCCAATTGAAGGGAAAATGCCACCAAATATAGTGTTAGGAGAGACACTTTAGATGTGCCCTAAGGGCAAAGAGAATTTTTGACCGGAGGAAAGACGTAGATGGCTAACACACACGCGCGTGCCGCCGCGCGACTGGCCGGCCTGGCTCAGCTCGTGCTCATCCGCCCACCCGATTCTTATCTTTTTAGACAAATTTTCTTTTAAATTTATCTAGAAAATAATTACATGATACTACGGTTATTGATTTAATCCTATGATTAAACGGCTCAGATTAAACTAACAGTTCAGTTGGACTGATTCCTACCAGTCATGGGTTACTGGGTGCATGGTGATCGGGGGTTACTGGCCGATCAGTGCGGTCGTGGGTTGCCGTAACCTCCAAGATTTCCCTCTATAAATGGAGGCAGTGCTCTGCTTCTGAGGTGCATTGAAATTTTTCTTTCCTTTCTCCTGCTGCATATGATCGCTGCATTCTGTATACACTACTGCTGCATTCTGCATATACTGCTGCTGCATTTTAGCAATTCGAGAAGTCAGAACATTTGTCATGTTCGTGGAGTTCTTACGTAGTAGTACCACTCGTTCGAACTGATTAGTCGTTGTATATTGGGAGACGTTTGCAATTTCCGGTTGGGCACAGTATACCGGAGCAATTCCGTCTTAAGGACAGAGTCATGGACTTCCTCGATTTGCATGTTGAGCTCTTCTTTGTGTTGTGCTCTTTTCTTGTGATGAGCTCTTCTCTGTGTTGAGCTCTTTCTCTGTGATGAGCTCTTATCTGCGATAAGCTCTTCTGTGTTGAGCTCTTCTCTGTGTTGAGCTCTTCTTTGTAATGAGCTCTTCTCTGTGTTGAGCTCTTCCCTATGTTGAGTTATTCTCTGTTCTGAGCTATGTTGCGTGTTGAGCTCATCCCCGTGTTGAGCTCTGCTCATCTAGTGATGAGCTCTGTTCATCCTTATGTTGTACAAAATATCAATTTCGTTCTCTAATCTGTATAGAATCTGAGTTTCGTATGGTTTAACAGAAAATACTAGTAAACATGTCATACAAATAAATTCCGCTGAGGTGTGCCTGAATACTTTCTTAAAGACAAATTTGTTCCTAGTTGGAAAATTTCTTATCGTCTCTATATTTGTATTTTCAAATCTAGATTATCGGGTGCCACAGTAATTGATATTACTATTTAAATGATTGCTAAAGGTCATTAGCCCATTGTTTTAAATTTCTAATCTTTATAATATTGATAAACTATTTGACCATTCTTACCATTTTAAATATTTAATGTCCTGAGAATTCCTGTAATTCTAAAATCAAGAAAAATTGGGGGATCTCAGGTGCAAACAGCAACACATGCTTGAAGTTTGAGGGCAAAAGGGTAATTTCGTATCTCTTAGAATTTTCTAGCACCACTTTCTCTTCTCCATTCCTTGGCTCATTTTATTTTCTGTCCAAAAGAACTTAAAACTTGCTAAAAGAAGATTATGCTCGACTGTGGAATTCAATGAGGATTCCTCCTCCGATAATAATGATTTATTTTCTGTCCGAAAAGAAACTTAAAACTTGCTAAAAGAAGATTATGCTTGACGGTGGAATTCAATGAGGATTCCTTCTCCGATGATAATGTTCAGGTTGTTGTCAGAGTTTTCGAGCAGTTCTGAGGTGTCTTTGCGAGGACATACTAGTAAATAGGTTCTAGAAATAAATTCGGCCGAGTATTATACCATTCTGCTCTTTGACCATCTTACCATTTAATTTGAAATTACTCGAACCAAAATCACGAAATTACTCGAACCAAAATCACAGTAGTCCCCAATAAAACCTCATTTTTAGAAATAACAAAAAACTATGTTAACATTTAGCGACAGCTAGAAAATCACCAGCAATAAAGTTGGCGATATCAAGGATGTCGGCGACAATATTTGTGTAGTTTTGCAAGAAGCAACAAAGTTTTTATAAATATTGATTATAACTACTTTTTCGTATAGTAATTCCTAGATATTAGTGTGTAGCGCCCCGGTCCGATACTGGACATTGGTACTAATGCATCCGCCATAGTCTGCTATGAGAACTACGAAGCGTCAAAGCGGATCAATTACACGTCATCCATGACGTAAGATAAATCAGCGGAAATGAAAAGTATTCGGAGAAATTTCTAATATATCCTCCAATACAAAATATTAAACATTAAGTCCTTCAGCTAAAAAGAGAATGAATATAAATCTATCCACTTCAGTGACCATCGTCCCAATGAGCCCACACGCCGTCGTCTTCTACAAAAAATCATTTCGTACTCTGGCTCATTTGAAAAAAAAAGATGGAGTATCTATTCTTAGCAAAAACATCACTAGCAAGTAACCCGTCTATACACCTTACGGGACCACACACGACGAGTCACTAGTATATAAATCAATGCCCAAAATAAGGTGCTCGGGTTAGCAAATAACATCCTTATAACAACTCATTAAAGCCAAATAAATCCATAAATGATACACAAATACGGAACAAACGCGCATCGAGCAAAACATACAATATAAACAAATCATATGCAAATGTCATCCCTTGAATGCCAAATCTTATGCTTCATGTTACATGATGCATGCTCTTTTTTAAAAGGTCACATCGAACTAAACAAAACCCATACATGTGCCTTATTTCACAAACATGTCATGCGTGTCATTTCACAAACCGTTCATACTTCTTCTTAACTTATTCTTCGCGTAGAGAACTTTATACCTTGTGGGTGATAAATCCACAGCAAACCAGAACTTTATACCCCGTGCTGAAAGGTCCACGGCCACATAACATTTAAAATTTATACCCTGCTGTAGATTCGCATGTCACGCTTTTATACCTTGCTATTGCAGGCGTGACTTTTATACCCTGCAATCAACCAGCAACCATAGTCTTGTCTTCTTTACGTACAAGTGTCTTTTCGAAAAGCAAAACTCATGTCAGAATGCATAATGCTTATATCGTGATGCAAATGCTCATGTCACGTCATATCAACCTCTTAAACATGTACACACACTTTACGTATTGATTACAGGGTCACAAACCTCAAACGTACCTCAAGCATAACTTACTTGTACCATTTCACGCCCTCTCGTATTAAAAAAATCACCTGGAGTTCATACTTAGACTTACTCATTCACACTTAGCGTTTGCAACTCAAATATACCTCAAAAACACTTTATTTTATAAAAATAAAAAGGAAATACAATGATCGCTTAATGTGTCGAAGAAAGCTTCTAGAATACTTGGAACGCCTTCAATGCCTAATGTGACATAAAGCGCCTATACTAGGCGTCCAAAGTATTTTGAAATACACTGGTACACATTAACGCCTACATAAGGCGCCTCAAGTGACATGGAGCGCCTTATGAGGTGTTCGAAGTATTCTGGAATGTGTTGTGACACATCGAACGCCTACATAAGGCATCTTATGTGACATGGAGCGCCTAATGAGGTGTTCGAAGTATTCTAGAATGTACTAGGACACATCGAACGCCTACTTTAGGCGCCTAATGTGACATTGAGCCCCTAAAAGGGGTGTTCGAAGTGTTCTAACGATCCCCAAAACCTACAGTTTTGCAGTAACTTCCTCTTCTCTTCTCTCTCTCTCTTCTATCCTATCACGTTAAACACCTCAAATTCAACTTATAATCTAAATCCATCAGGCATAACACAAAAATAACAAGGATTTATTCTTAAACATATCAAATCACATCAACTCTAGGTTTTCTATCACCCACGTCTTCCGATATATCATCAAACTTTCCAACACAACAATCTACAACAACCCATCATTCACCCTTCAACCTTCTGCAAATCCTCTCAAATCATCTAAGACACAGTTAACAAACATAATAATTTATAACAAGACAATAATCACATCACGGATGACACTTTTAGGGCATATTTAACAACGACCAATCACAACATAGATATTCTCATAATTTGGCCCAAAGAACATGACTTTACTCAATCAACAACAACAAATACATATAGTAGAGCATTTAACATAAATGCGTCAAGATTACCAATGTGTGATCAAATTTTCTCTTTATAAGAACATAGGGCCTGTTGAATCAAATTGCGTAAAGCGTATAGAAAGATCACTTGCCTTGGTTCTAGATAATCTTACGAATGTTCGGTGGAATTTCGGAAAGGATTGGACCTAGGTTGGCCGCAGATTCTTCCTTTCTCTCTTTTCTTCTCTCTTCTCTCTTTCTCTTCTTTTCTCTCTCTTTCTTCCTTCTTTCTTTTCTCTCTCCCTTTTCCTCTCAGCCGTTTCTCTCTCCTTTTCATTCGCTGTAACCGTTACACTCTCTCTCTCCTGGGGAGTTATACTCAATTTTGTAACTCCCCCATCATTTAAGTGGGGAGGGCAATTCTGGTATTTTGACCTAATTTTCTCAATTTCATCTTTTTGGCTATTTCCTCCTATAATATATTTAATTAAGCCTTATAAACATATGTAATCAATAAATTTCTATTTTAAGCCCTTTTTAATTATTTAACGTCGGACTCAAAAATTACGGGGTATGACATTCCACCCCCTTTAGAAAAATTTTCGCCCTCAAAACTTACGTACCTTAGTTGAAGAGTTGAGGATACTTCTCCTGCATTTGCTCTTCAAGTTCCCACGTGGCTTCCCGTTTAGTGTGATTACTCCACTGGACCTTCACATAAAGAATCACCCGCTTCCTCAATACTTGTTCCTTCTGGTCCACGATCCTCACTGGTACCCCATACTATACATCACCGTTGAGTTCCAAAGGTTGGGCTTCGAGCACATGGCTCGGATCTGTCATGTACTTCCTTAACTTTGATACGTGAAAGACGTTATGGACTTGCGTCAATACCGGAGGTAATGCCAACATATATGTCAAAGCTCCCACCTTCTCGAGTATCTCGTAAGGACCAATAAAACGGGGGCTTAGCTTGCCTTTCACTCCAAATCTCATAATACCCTTCTTAGATGATACTCTTAAATAAACCTTTTCACCTACAATAAACTCCAAAGGCCGTTGCTAGGAATCCGCCCAACACTTGTTGCAGTCCTGAGCTATCTTGAGTCTATCTCGAATGATTTTCACCTTTTCTAACGTCTTCTCGAGTAACTCAGGTCCGGTGATGGTCCTCATACCGACTTCATCCTAGTAAACAGGAGACCTGCACTTCCGTCCATACAACGCTTCGAAGGGAGCCATGTCGATTGCACTGTTGTGACTATTATTATAAGAGAACTCCATTAACTTCACCATTCCATCCCAACTTCCTTTGAAATCTAGGACACGAGCCCTTAACATGTCTTCTAAGATTTGAATAGTCTGCTCAGATTGCCCATCTGTCTGAGGGTGATACGTTGTCCTTAATTCTACACCCATGGTTTTCTGAAATGCTGCACAAAACTTAGAAGTACACCGTGGATCTCGGTCAGACACTATACTCACTGGAATATCGTGTCAGCTGACAATATTATTCATATATAGATTTACCAACTTGTCGAGAGACGCTTTGCTTGAGATGGGTAGAAAATGTGCAGACTTGATTAATCGATCCACAATAACACAAATCATATCGTACCCACTTCTCGTCTTTGGTAAACCGGCTATGAAATCCATCATGATGTGCTCTCATTTCCATTCTGGAATCTCCAATGGCATCAACATATCCACCAGGCCGTTGGTGTTCAGCCTTAACTTGCTGGCATGCCAGACATCTCTCGATGAACTCCGCGATATGCCTTTTCATTCTGACCACCAATAGTAGTGTTTGAGATCTCTATACATCTTGGTGCTACCAGGATGTATCGATAACCTTGAGCTGTGAGCCTCCTGTAAAATTTCTTTCCTTAGCTCGTCTACATCAGGAACACACAGTCTTCCTCGAAACCATAAGCTCCCGTCCTCATTAGCCTGAAATCCCTCAACTTGACTATGCTTCAACTTCTCAATAATCTCACCTAGACTCTTATCATTCTTCTGAGCCCCTTTCACCCGATCAATCAGGCTTGGTGTGATGACCAATGATGTCAAAACATTCATTGTGGAGTCAATCAAATCTAGACCAAATTCTTCCATTTCTCTCTCCAATGGTGGTTGTCGCACATGGCACTCCCGGCAGTTCTTCCAGAAACACATCTAGAAACTCGTTGACCATCGAAATCTGTTCAATAGTAAACTTGGCTCTGATACCACCTGTAGTGCCCCAGCCCGATACTGGACGCTGGTACCAGTGCACCCGCCGTAGTCTGCTACGAGAACTACAAAGCGTCAAAGCGGATCAAGTAAATGTCATCTATGACATAAGATAAATCAGCGGAAACATCGTAAAATTTAAAACTTACATAACAACAATGTATCCAAATGAAATACAGCGGAAATGAAAAGTATTTGGGAAAATCTATAATATATCCTCTAATACAAAATATTAAACAGTAAGTCCTTCAGCTAAAAAGAGAATGAACATAAATCTATCCACTTCAGTGACCATCATCCCAATGAGCCCACTCGCGTCGTCTTCTACAAAATCATTTCGTACTCTGGCTCACCTGAAAAAAGATGGAGTATCTATTTTTAGTTACAACATCGCTAGCAAGTAACCTGTCTATACACCTTACGGGACCACACACAACAAGTCACCAGTATATAAATCAATGCCCAAAATAAGGTGCTCGGGTTAGTAAATAACATCCTTATAACAACTCATCAAAGCCAAATAAATCCCATCAATGATACACAAATATGGAACAAACACGCATCGAGCGAAACATACAATATAAACAGATTATATGCAAATGTCATCTCTTGAATGTCAAATCTTATGCTTCGTGTTACATGATGCATGCACTTCTTTAAAACCCAACATCGAACTAACAAAACCCTTATATATGCCTTATTTCACAAAATGTCATGCGTGTCATTTCACAAACTAGTTCTACTTCTTCTTATCTTATTCTTCGCGTACAGAACTTATACCCTGTGGGTGATCAACTCATAGCAAAACAGAACTTTATACCCGTGCTGAAAGGTCCACGACCACATAACATATAAACTTTATACCCTGCTATTGATTCACAGGTCACGCTTTTGTACCATGCCATTGCATGCGTGACGTTTATACCCTGCGACCAACCAGCAGCCATAGTCTTGTCTTCTTTTACGTACAAGTGTCTTTTCGCAAAGCAAAACTCATGTCAGAATGCAAAATGCTTATATCGTTATGCAAATGCTCATGTCATGTCATATCAACCTCCTAAACATGTACACACACTTTACGTGTTGATTACATGGTCACAAACCTCAAACGTACCTCAAGCATAACTCACTCGTACCGTTTCACGCCCTCTCGTATTACAAAATCTCCTCGAGTTCATACTTAGCCTTACTCATTCATACTTAGTGTTTGCAACTCAAATATACCTCAAAAACACTTGTTTTTATGAACCATGAAAAGGAATAAAAGTATCTTAAATACAAGGATCGCTTAATGTGTCGAAGAAAGCTTCTAGAAGACTTGGAACGTCTTCAACACCTAATGTGACATAAAACGCCTATACTAGGCGTTCGAAGTATTTTGGAATACACTAGTGCACATCAAACGCCTACATAAGGCGTCTCAAGTGACATGGAGCACCTTATGAGGTGTTTGAAGTATTCTGAAATGTGCTATGACACATCGAACGCCTATATAAGGCGCCTTATGTGACATGGAGCACCTTATGAGGTGTTCGAGATATTCTGGAATGTACTGGGACACATCGAACGCCTACTTTAGGCGCCTAATATGACATTGAGTGCCTAAAAGGAGTGTTCGAAGTGTTCTGACGATCTCCAAAACCTGCAGTTTTGCAGTAACTTCCTCTTCTCTTCTCTCTCTTCTACCCTTTCATGTTAAACACCCCAAATTCAACTTATAATCTAAATCCATCAGGCATAGCACAAAAATAACAAGGATTGATTCTTAACCATATCAAATCACATCAACTCTAGGTCTTCTATCACCCACATCTTCCGATATATCATCAAACTTTCCAGCACAACAAATCTACAACAACCCATCATTCACCCTTCAACCTTCTGCAAATCCTCTCAAATAATCTAAGACATATTTAATAAACATAATAATTTATAACAAGACAATAATCACATCACGAATGACACTTTTAGGGCATATTTAACAACGACCAAGCACAACATAGATATTCTCAGAATTTAGACCAAAGAACATGACTTTACTTAATCAATAACACAAATACATTAGTATATCATTTAACATAAATGCATCAAGATTACCAATGTGTGATCTAATTTCTCTTTATAAGAACATAGGGCCTATTGAATCGAAATTGCATAAAGCGTATAGAAAGATCACTTGCCTTAGTTCTAGATAATCCTAACGAATGTTCGGTGGAATTTCAGAAAGTATTGGACCTAGGTTGGCCGCAGATTCTTCTTCTTTTCGTTTCTCTCTTTCTCTTCTCTCTTTCTTTCTCTTCTTCCTTTCTCTCCCTTTTCTCAGCCGTTTCTCTCCTTTTCTTTCCTTGTAACCGTTACTCTATCTCTCCTGGAGAGTTATACTCAATTTGAAACTCCCCCATCATTTAAGCGGGGAGAACAATTCTGGTATTTTGGCCTAATTTTCTCGATTTCAGCTTTTTGACTATTTTTCCACCTACTTCATTTAATTAAGCCTCATAAACATATGTAACCAATAAAATTGTATTTTAAGCCATTTTTAATTATTTAACATCGGACTCAAAAATTACGGGATATGACATAGTGTATGTCTTCAAAAATACTCTTATGAGGGTGACTACTGCTCCCACCCGGGTGTCAAATTAACAATTCATGTGCAATATTTTTACATTTTTTGCTTCAAAAATACTCTTGTAAGAAAATAATAGCGTACTATTACGCATGGAAAACTCACCTTTATGATAAGTTCAAAAACACGAGTGCTTTATATTTATGTGTCTTCTTCCTTTTGACATTTTTCTTTTACTTTGTTATTTTCAACATTGATCTCACCTCTCTTTCCCGCATTGCTTCATTGCTTTCGACACTGATCTCACTTTCTCGTTATTGTGCACACATTGAAAATGAGTGATCGTTTTTTTTTTTTTTTTGAAGTTTAGAGATGAAAAAATACTTCTGAATCTTAATGAGATTTTAATTTTTGATGATTTAGTGATTGAGTAAATGAAAAATAGAAGGATTCATGTTTGGTGAATTTGGATTTCAAATATTCAGTGGAAGATCATTCGTATTGTTGCTTGAGGAACCAAGAAGATTATAAAAGCATGTGTCTTTTTGAAAAGATGTTGCAAAACATTTTTTTGGCAGTGGAAGTAAATGAAAAGACAGTTGATTCAACTCCATTCACCGAGAAAAGAGGAAAACTGTTGGAGAAAATGAAAAAAAGGGTTCAAGTTGCAAACTTGGTTAGCAATGTACTTTGAGCTTAATTATGATTAGTTTTTATCAGTGATAAGTAAAAACTAATGAGTCCTTAATTATCTACATAACGAGTAGATAATTTTAGGCTTTTGAATCACTCAATTACGATCACGGACGAATGAGAAATTAATGCTCAAAGTAGAGGGAAATGAAGTAGAAATCAGCTCAGCTCAGCCGTATGTTCCGGCCGAATGGGATTGTGCTCAAGCCCGGGTTGCAGGCTGCAGGCTGCATGCCGGATCCTGCAGGCAGCGGGTCAGATCCTATCAGCTGGGAAGAAAGTTTGTTTAAATTTAAACTTCTCTAGGTTGTTGGGATCAACTAAGGTTTAAGTTTGAAAAGTTTTGAGTTTAATCGTGTTAAGCTGAGCTGAAGTTGTTATAATCTGAAGGCTCAGACTGAACAGTTATTTGATCCTACGGCTGAGGGCAGACCTGATGTGGTTATCTGATCTAAGGATTCACATCAAGCAGGTATCTGATACTACCACTGTGGTTGAACTGATTGTAACAAACTAACCTTAGTTTTCCCCTATAATAGAGGTTGAGCTGACCTCTGTGGTCACTCAGGAAAAACCAGAAATCATTCTCCTTCCTTTCTCTCTGCAATCTCCCCATTGCAATTCATCTTCCTCTCTGCAAAACATCCATTCACTGCACAACCATCTCTGCATTTTCAAGTCATCTGAGAAGCCAGGACATCTTATAGGTTCGTTGGGTTCATACGCTGCAGTGTCGTTCGTCTGAACTAATTCCGTTGTATCCTAGGAGACAATTGCTTCCTCTGGTTGGACAATGTATACCGGAGCAATACGTGTTAAGGACAGAGTCCTGGAATCACCTCGGATTGTCTGCTCGGCTGAACTACTGAGCTGCTATTAGCCCAGCACTGTCGTGCTGACCTGAGCTTTGCTGTGTGCTGAGCTCGGCTGATCGGTTGATAAGCAGCCCTGTTATTCTACAGTGTTGTCGAGCTGAGCTCTACTATGTGTTGAGCTCAGCTGGTTGGCTCAGAGCATTTGTTGTTCTGCAGCGCTGCCGTGATGAGCTCTGTTGCTGTGCTGAGCTCGGCTAGACAGCTGACCGCACAGAACTATTCTGCAGTGCTGCTATGCTAAGGTTGGCAGGTCGGCTGACTGTCCAGAACGCAAACCCAATTACGCTGCTAGGACTAATATCGTACCTGACCGATGACCCGACCTGCCCTGCTGAGCTGGCAGGTCCTGTTACTTTCTTTGTTTCACAAGCACACTTACAGAATTCGATTTTGTCTGGCCTAATTCATTTCCAACAAAAACTAGGTATAAGTGGTTTGTCAGATGATCACAAGGATCATAGCGGTGAAGGAGGAAGTGAACATCAGTGTTGGGATATCAAGTAAACAAGGAAAGAAAATATTCTCAGATTAATTAGGCATTGACCATCATTTATCTTGATTGATTGTAATTGATAGTGGTAATTGTAGATTTCTATAATTGGCTCTTCCGTGTAATCATAAATTGAGTCCCAGGGCTCTAAATCAGAATCAATGGAAAACATTTTACCTCTTTAATCTTGTTTATTCTGGAAAACATGGTGTCAGAGCCCGTTTTTTTCCACCCATGGGAATGGTGAAATATAGAAGCTCATCATATACCCAGAAAATCTGTTACCTGTAACCTTTTCCAATGGCTGGCCAAACACCGCACTCCGACACTTCAGAGTCTGAGGGGGCAACCAACCCTTTGACCGAGTCTCTGAACTTGTCCCAAGTACTCGAACTCCTACAAAAATGGACGCCTAGACAGCACCCAGCAGAAAACACATCAAGCCAACATTATGGAATCTGGGCAAGAAGAATAAGTCTTGCTATTGATGGGAGGGGAAAGCTCAAGTACATCACTGCTCCCCCTCCCCGAAAGATGATCCATATTATGAACAATGGAGGCAGTCAGACTCCATTGTTCTCAACTGGATACTGGAACACATTGAACCAGATATAGTCAATCAGTACATTGGCTACCCGAACGCTTAGGAACTGTGGAAGGGGATTGAGTCCACATACAGCAGTGGGAAAGATCCACTCCAAATCTACGATTTGACTATGAAAGCCAACACCTTGAAGCAAGGGACACAGACGTTAGAGAGGATCTATAGCCAACTACAGTCCATATGGAAGGAAATAGACAGAAGGATGACAAAACCCGATGCAATGTCTAGCAGATATGACAATATACAATCAAATCCGACAGAAAAATAGATTGTATCAATTCTTCCAGGCTATCAATGGCGAATATGATGCAGAGAAGAGAGATATATTAAAAGCCAAACCATTGCCAACCATAGAGGAGGCGTATGCTCAGATCCGGCGGGAGGCTCACCGGAGAGAAATTTTACAGGATGGAGGAGAGCCAATTTCTGGCATTGGTAGTGAGCTGACTATAATAACCAACCGACAGTCAGCAGCAACCCTAGAAAATCAAACCAAGCCCTCAAGAGGAAAATCAGAACAGGGAAGAGGTAGAGGAGGACGGTCAGAACAGGGGAGGGGCTCCCTCTGCATCATCATCCCGTCAAGAGGATGAAAAAAGTCATCTGAGGTGCACATACTATGGAGGCAGCCGGAAAACTGCAGATGGATGTTTTCAACTAATAGGTTATCCGCAATGGTGGTCGTATACCAGGAAAAAGTTCAAGCGAGGAGGAGAGAGTCACGGGCAACAGCTGTTCAGCCATCACCATCACCGAATCAAATGAAGGAGAGAAGGACGAAGCCTTTGGAGGTATTTCCAGAAGCACCCGCAGAAGGATCTGGAACAGGGAGAGCATGCGGCGGGTAATGAAGCAACTGAAAGGTTTGGGGAGAAATTAACCCCAAGCCCGTCCTTTCCTTTTTATTTTTCAAATAATACTTATGGGCTGTTAAATTGTGTGCAGGGGCAAAATTGGCCGTACAGGGAAAAGGCACCTCCTGACCGAGTACCTACCAGCCTAAATCCGGATCATACCCTAAATTTCCCAGCCAAGTGTGAAGCCCTACCAAACCTCCTACATACAACGCCCCTAGTCACAGCCCAAGTGTCCTCTCCACCTAACTAGATTACGCAGTCAGCCTGGATACTCGACAGCGGTGCCACCGATACTATGTCCTACGACATCCATGATTTTTACCATCTCTCTACATCCACCGCACAGCTAATGGAGGGCACTCACCATTACACGGGACCAACAGTATTTATTTGTCTTCATCCATTAAATTAAATAACTGCCTTTATGTTCCATCCCTCTCCCATAATTTAGTGTCTATTAGTCATCTCAAAGAACTAAGTCGTACACTCGTGATTTACCCCACCTTCTATCTTTTGTAGGATATTCGGACGAGACGGATCATTGGGCGTGGTTCTGAACGAGAAGGACTTTACTTTGTAGATGAGGTGGACCAACATGGCACGCAGCGCTTACTCACGAGATGATTGATGTCCAAGCCTGGTTATGCACTGCCGTCTTGAACATCCGTCATTAGGGTATCTAAAACAACTACTTCCTCATGTTTTCAACAAATATAACTCTTTGTCATGTGAGATTTGTATTTTGTCAAAGAGTCATAAACACTCTTATCCACCTAATAATACTAGAACTCTTAAACCGTTTACACTTATTCATTCAGACGTATGGGGACCATCTCCGGTTCCAAGCCCTAATGGGTTTTCATACTTTCTATTATTTCTTATGATTGCACCCGGATGACATAGGTCTATTTTCTGAAACACAAATCTGATATCTTTGATAAATTGTTACTTTCTACAATACGATCAAAACTCAGTATCAGACACAAATCCAAATTTTATGAACCGACAATGGTCGTGAATGTTAATAAACATCTACAGATTTTTGTACCAACCAAGGCCTTAAACATCAGACTACCTGCCCAGATACACCTCAACAAAACGGAGTGGCTGAGCGAAAAAATCGAATCCTTCTTGAAATCACCCTCGATCACTGCTCCTTGAGTCCCACGTTCCCGCATTATATTGTCCTGAGGCAATTGCTACTACCACTTATTTAATCAACCGCCTTCCTACAAAGATTCTCAACAAAACACACCATTAGCATCACTTGCTACATATCACCATGTTCCTCTTCACCATACATTACCACCTCGTCTCTTTGGCAGCACAGTCTATGTACATGTTCCAAAGTCACAGTAGTCCAAATTAGATCCCTGTGCAATCAAATATGTGTTCGTCGGGTATGGTGGTAATCAAAAAGAATACCGATGCTATGACTCTAAAACCTCGACGAATGTACACGACCATGGACTGTGAGTTCCTTGAAACTGAGTATTACTTTCAAACCACACCTCAGCCTCAGGGGGAGAAAAATAACCTGTATGAGTCACTCAGGTGGTTACATAAACCAGTCTTGCCAGCAGATGTCTCAACAGGGGAAGTAGGCCAAACCACCGGACCAACTCCAACAAACGAAGTAAAGTTCCTTCCGTCAAACCCTGGCCAGTCATCTGCCTCGGACGAATGCCAACAAGTAAGCACCTTCCTAAACACACATACATCTGATGAAGTTTCTAGTCAAAATATTGAAAATGCTAACCGAATCATTGAGCCCACGGAAACCAGGTACACCTTCCGCCCATAAAAAACAGAGGGGTTCCTCCAGTCAGGTATGATCCAGATCATACACCAAAGGCCTCGAGGTACCCGCTTAGGGGGAGCCAGACCCATCTGTCTAAGGCCGCTCTGAGCTTCTAGACATCACTTTATACTGCTCAGATTCCTTGGACAGTTGCAGAAGCACAACTATATCCGAAATGGCAAGAGGCAATGTAAGTGGAAATTGATGCTCTGGAAAAAATGGAACATGGGAGAAATGCCAAGCAAGAAGTGGAAAAAGGCCGGTTGGATGCCGTTGGATATTCACATCAAATATCGAGCTGATAGGACAGTAGAATGTACAAAGCAGGACTGGTAGCTAAAGGATATACGCAGACCTATGGGATAGACTACTCTGAGACATTCTCCCCTTTGGCAAAAATAGATACGATTCGAGTGCTATTCTCAGCTGCAGCTAACTTTGAATGGCCACTATACCAGTTGAATGTAAAAAATGCCTTTCTACACGGATATCTCAAATAAGAAGTATACATGGAGCCCCCGCAAGTATTCACTACTGGATTTAAATCAGGAGAAGTTTGTTTCGGAAAGCTTTATATGGACTAAAACAGTCTCCAAGGGTCTGGTTTGGACGGTTTACAATGGCAACGAAGAGGTATGGATATCACCAGAGTAACACTAACCACACTCTCTTCCTTAAACAAAATCACTCTAACATTACCTGCCTAGTAATGTGGATGATATGATCATTGCTGGCAATGATGAGGAGGAAATTGTTGCTCTCAAGAAAAGGTTACCTCAAGAGTTTGAAATAAAGGACTTGGGGGTGCTAAAATATTTCCTAGGCATTGAGGTTCTTTGATCAAAAAGCAGAATATTCATCTCTCAGAGAAAGTATATTTTTGATCTTTTGACTGAAACAGGGATGGTAGATTGTAAACCTGCAGAAACACCATTAGTAGTGAATCATGGACTTAAGGTTGTTCCAGGGGCAGAACCGGCTGATACAACAAGATATCAACAACTAGTTGGAATAACTGGTTGGAAAACAGATTTATCTATCTCACACACGACCGGATATAGCATACTCGGTCGAGGTAATAAGTCAATTCATGCATCAACCCGAAAGAAACATATGGAGGTAGCTGTTGGACTGTGCCCCTGCATAAACACCACTAGAGGGGGGTGAATAGGGTTAAGCGGAAATTACACTACAACCATTTGTTAAAATCCCCTTTAAAAACGAATCTGAAACCACCTCAATTCAGAACCCGTTTTTTCAAAAATTCACAAATAATTGTACACAACTCCAAAAATTATTAAACTTTCTAGAATTTAAAATTCAATGAGTTAAAAAGACTCATATACAAAAATCAGATAAAAATAAGATCATTTGACCCTTCAATAAATAAAAAGATTCAGATGGTCAATCTGGACAGAATTGGACAGAATGTTGCCTGATTTTGGAAAAACGTGTTTCTCTGTGAATACTCAACCAAAAAGGTTGATCTTTATATCAAAACACTCCTTAGGATGTGTGTAAATGAATTTTCCAAAAGACCCTGACCTTAACCAACTCTTGAAAAATACAGAATTTAAGTTTTCTCAAAAACTGGTCGATTGCATCCAGATTGGAGCAGTTATCTTGCAAAGACTGAAGACTAACTTTCCCTTGCTCAAATCAAGTGATTCTTGTTGCAAATGAAAGCTAACAGTCTGAAGTATAACTCCACCAAAAATCACGAATTTTGAAAAGTGTTTAGCTATTTTTTCAAATTGTGAGAAGTTGTGTGAAAACTGCAGTCAAAAACGGGCAGAAAATAGAAAATAAAGAAACAAGAGAAGAACACCGAGAATTTATCCTGGTTCGGTCAATGTGACCTACTCCAGTCCCAAGGAACACCTTTCCTTGGATTTCACTATCAAATGAACACCTTACAACAAGAGCCAAGCTTGATCCTTGGGTTATACACCAACCCTATTCAAGACTTGGATAATCACCTTCTATGCAACTCTTGGTTACAACACCTCTATCCACCTATTGATGTAGCCTTATAATTTGGCTAATCAATCATACAAATCCAACTCAAGAAGGTGTGTATAGTGTAGCTGGACAACAAAAGAAATTGGAACACCTTAGCTACACAAAGTATGAACGAAAATATGAGAAGAGAATAGCAAGACAACAATCTTCAATTTTGCTTTCAAGTGTGTGTCTTCTCTTCTTCACCTTGCCTCCTATTTATAGTGTGAATAGATGGCATATTCTCTCAACTTTTAGACCATGTGATGGCTGAGAATTTTGAATTAAAGCACCTCCATAATCATCTCCAACAATCTTGTCTCCATTACATTCAAATTTGAAATTTCAAGTTGGCAACTTTTGCCAACTAGCTTGCTTTTGGTTTGTCTTCTTGTCTCCAACTCATAAAATGAGAAAACATCATCTCCACCTGTATAATCACGTTTTTGAGGCTGTGTATATGTATACCAACTCAGATTTTTGAGGAGAAATCAACAAATAATAGTTGACAAGGTTATGTCAACATATAATATCAAAATTCCCATTTCTCCTTGACATATTGTGATGAATCTTGCACCAAGGACACCTTGTAATCTCTGAAAGATGATGATTAAGAACCTCCAATAACATATATATAAGAGTCTTCCAGAGAAAATAGAACGTGACATCGAATACCGTCACATATCCCGCTAACCGTCGATAAAATCATCAAATGAGAGAATAAATAGAAAACCACAAATAATCTTCAAGAATATACTAAATGAACTCCAGAATGAATATAATAAGATACTCAAGAGATTCCTTGAGTAAAAATACCGAAACTGTCTTCGGGGGTAAAATGACCAAAATGCCCCTAGTGAGATAAAACTACAGAAATGACCCCGATGGTTCAGAATTAAATATAATAACACCTTCTTGATAATAATAAGATGATAATATCTTCTTGAATCATATTCACCATGTCGAGTACCTACAAAACTCAAAATACCACTTTTGCCCTTTTTGGTAAGTTGTAGAAACTTCGAGGGCATATTAGTCACAAGATATTATCATCATAAAAATCACATAATCACAACATGATAAACATATATAAATCATGTAAAAATAAAAACACTATTTTATCACATTTTAGAAAAATATTTCTAACAACCCTAGACATCGTGTCATTTTTCTTCACTTATTCAACTCTTTCATTTATAACACCATATGTGACATTTTTAAGTATTCATCACTTAAAATCATGACTTTGAAAATTATCCAAACATATTTCTCAACATTCTCCCCCTTTTGCATGATTTCAAAATAACCTAACATGATTTAATGTCACAACTTATAACCAAAAAGTTTAACCAAATATTCAACTATGTTTTCAACTTTTAAATAGTATGCCGCTCCCCCGCAACTCATACTCTCCCCCTTAACCTATGCTCCAAAATTTATACCTATAAAAACTTAGCATATGATTCATCATGACTTACCAACTAAAACATGACTTACCAACTAAAATCATGTTCTTATTCTATCTCCCCCTTTATTTTGCAAATCATGCAAAAGATAGAACTATACAATGGTATCGTAAGTCATCATTCCTAATTTGGCTCGTAAGTTTTCAAAAGTGTCTTGATTAAGGGGTTTGGTGAAGATGTCAGCGATTTGATGATCAGTTCTTATGTGGTTTATCACTATATCCTCATTTTGAACATGATCACGAAGAAAGTGATATCGCACCTCAATGTGTTTGGCCTTAGAATGAAGCACCGGATTCCGTGAAAGATTGATTGCACTTGTGCTATCGCAGAAAATTAGGAATCTTATTCATTTTAATGCCAAAATCACTAAGTTGCTATTTAAGCCAAAGTATTTGGGTAGTACATAAACTCAAAGCGATATACTCGGCTTCAGTGATAGAAAGAGCTACACTAGCTTGCTTTTTAGAAAACCAAGAAATCAAGTTGGTTCCTATGAATTGACAAGTACCGCTAGTGGATTTTCTATCTAATTTGCAACCACCATAATCAGCATCACTATATGCGTGTAATTCCAACTTAGCGTTTCTATCATACCACAGTCCTAAGTGAGGTGTATGCTTAAGATATCTAAAGATCTTTTTAACTGCATTGTAATGATACCTTAGGACAAGATTGAAACCTAGCACACATACACACACTAAACATGATATCAGGTCTTGATGCAGTTAAGTATAATAGTGATCCAATCATAGCACCTATAGAGTGTGTCATCAAAAGTTTTACCATTTTCATCCTTGTCTAGTTTGGTGCTAACACTCATGGGGGTAGGTGTTGGTTTCAATTCTTCAAAGCCAAACTTCTTAATCATATCATTGACATACTTAAGTTGGCTAATGTGAATTCCTTGAGAGGTTTGTTTGATTTGAAGTCCTAAGAAATAATTCAACTCTCCTACCATTGACATTTCAAATTCTGACTTCATACATTCTTCGAAGTCTTTTACTAAGGTAGGGTTTGTTGAACCAAAGATTATATCATCTACATAGATTTGAACTATTAACAAATCATTATCTTTTCATCTTAGAAATAATGTGTTGTCTATTGTTCCCCTTTGATAATTATTTGCAATAAGAAAGTTCGCAAATCTATCATACCAAGCTCTTGGAGCTTGTTTCAAACCATATAGAGCTTTCTTAAGCTTGTAAACATGGTTAGGATTCTTTGGATCTTCGAATCCAGGGGGTTGTTTGACAAACACCTCTTCTTGAATGTATCCATTCAAGAATGCACTCTTGACATCCATTTGGAAGAGCTTAATATTGCTTAGACTTGCAATCGCAAGTAACAATCTAATTGCTTCTAGTCGTGCAACGGGTGCAAAGGTTTCTTCATAATCTATACCTTCTTGTTGATTATAACCTTGTGCGACTAGTCTAGCTTTATTTCTTGTGATGTTTCCTTGTTCATCCATTTTGTTTCTAAATATCCATTTTGTTCCTATTATAGATTTATTTTCAGGTTTAGGCACTAAGTCCCATACATTATTTCGGATAAATTGGTTTAACTCCTCATGCTATGGCATCTATCCATGATAAATCGCCTAAGGCTTCCTTAATATTTTTAGGTTCTAAGTGTGATATTAAGATATGCCCTTCAGCTTGACTTATGTTCTACGTGTTCTAACCCCAACACTTGGATCACCAATGATTAGCTCTTTAGGGTGTTTATGTTTATCTTCTATAAGCCACCAATTCCTAAGTTGACTAGGTTCACCTTCTTCTAGTTCAAATGTTTCATTCGTGTGAACATTTTCATATACAATTGGAACATCCTGTAAGTTAGATAGATTATCTTCCAATTGTAAAATTTCTTGATTTATTTCACCTAAAGGTTCATGCACATCTTGTTCAGGGGAAGTTGGTTCTAGATGATCATGAACAGGCTCAAGTAATATATCATCATCATCAAACATATTTTCAACATTATTCTCTTGTTTCTTTTTATCACTTACATCAAAATATGCATTCTCATTGAATTCACATGTATAGATTCAATTATTTTTCTAGATGCATGATTATAACACCTATATGCCTTTGAGTTAGTTGAATATCCAACAAATATGCATTCAATAGACTTTTGTTCAAATTTATCTAGATTATCTTTGGTATTAAGTACAAAACATTTACACCCAAATACTCTAAGATAATCTACCTTAGGTTGTCTATTATTCAATAACTCATATGGTGTTTTATTTAATTTCTTTCTAATAGAAAGCCTATTTATTATATAACATGCACAACTAACAGCTTCAGCCCACAAATATCTAGGTACTTTGTTTTCACACAACATAGTTCTAGCTATTTCTTGTAGTGTTCTATTTTTACGTTCAACAACTCCATTGAGTTGTGGTGTTCTTGGTGGTGAGAATTCATGTTTTATTCCATGTAATTCACAAAACTTAATTATATCTTTGTTTTTAAATTCTCCACCTCTATCACTTCTAATTCTTTTAACATTTTCTTCATAAAGATTTTCAAGTTGCTTAATAAGATTTTCGATTACCAATGGAGCATCGTCTTTATGTGTTAAGAACAATGTCCATGTGTATCGTGAGTAATCATCTACTATGACACACACATAGTAGTGTCCACCTAGACTTCTTGTCCTACTTGGACCAAATAAGTCTAAGTGAAGCAGTTCTAGTACATGACTAGTACTCAGCTTCATGTTTTGATTTCATTGTCTCTTTTATATGTTTTCCTTTAATACATGTTTCACATAATTGAAAATTATGTAATTCTAACTTAGGCATTCCTCTAATTAGATTCTTCTTAGATAATCTTTCTATGGTTGAAACTCCTATATGGCCTAGTCGTCTATGCCATAAGTTCACATCTAAGTCATGTGATACTAAACACTTAATCCTAGCATTTAATATGTTATTTAGTGATAGTGTGTAAATGTTACCATTCCCTATTTCCTTTTAGTATAATTTCTCCTTTTTCATTTATTATATTACAACAATTAGGAAGAAAAGAGACATGATAACCAGAATCTATAAGTTGCAAATACTTAATAAATTGTAAGAAATGATTGCTTACTAACAACACATTTCGTATTTCAAATGTGTTAGGGTCCCCAATTGTTCCTTTTCCAATAACCTTGCCTTGGTTGTTGTCACTGAATGTCACATTTCCTCCATTATTGATTTGTTCCAGTTCGGTGAATAGTTTGGGATTGCCCGTCATGTGCCTTGAACACCCGCTATCTAAAAACCACTTGGTTTTTAGATTCTTTGACTTTGCTTCCTTCTTGTATTCTTTACAATTTTCCTACAATGGAGACAAAGTTTTAGGTACCCTTTACTTGGGTCCTTGAATGTTAGAGGTTCCATCCTTGTTTATATACCCTTTGGGTATCCAAACTTGGATGTACCTTTTGGGTACATATTCGGATTTTTCATAAGTTGAATAAAGAGTATTAACATGTATTTGACGATTTCATTTAAAAGACGTTACATTGTCATACATGTTATATCTTGGTTTATATGCATCATATTTTGGCCAACTATGATAATGAGTATGAGGCATATGATTTTGTTTCTTGAATGGCGCCATGTATGTATAATCATATGATGTATGTGAATTCCTATAAGTCTTATAAGGAGTATATGTATGTTGCCTATATTTAGGTTTATATGTATTATAATAAGTTGGATACATTTGATTTTGCTTAGATACATTTTTATACAAATATGCATAATTTTTATGTGATCTAGATGAAAAGTTTTGCCTTGATGCTTTTGGAGGTGCATGTTGTATTTTTACCTTAGAATGAGTAGAGGAAGGAGTAGGCAAAATATGTACATTTGACTTAGTTGTACTATATGGTAATTTAGACTTAGATGATATAAAATTAGTCTTTTTGTCTAACTTGTCATTTTCTTCTATATAGCCTAAACCCTTTTTATCATTTCCATATTTTTGTGACGAAATTAAAGTATCTAACATATTGGTTCCAGACTTAAACTGTTCCAACATTTTTTCTAAATCTGTTTTAGATGTAGTAAGTTGTGCTATTTCTTTTTCACAATTAACTAACTTAGTTTTTAATATATTATTTTCAGTTTTCAATATATTTTCATTTTTCCTATGTGACTCAATTTTAATCTTAAGAGAATCAAGAGTATTAGTAGATCTTGTTTAAAAGATTCTAACTAATCAGAAAATTCCAAGTTGGACGTCTTCAACTTATCATTTTCTTCAGTTAGTTTCTTTTCTCTTTAGATATCCTTTTACAGTGAGCATGCATCTTTAAGAATTCTTCATACATTTCATCAAATGACATTTCGTTATCAGAATCTATATCAGAAGAAGATATTACCTCGCTGGATACGAAGCAGACTTGAGCTTCTTTATTTTCTGATTCTGAGTAGATGAGTCGCTCCATGTGCTCGCTTTCATTGCTCGTTTGCCTTTTCTTACATTTGGCTCCTTTGTTTTGGACCATTGAGGCTCCTTGTCTTTGACTTGCTTATTATTGTTATTATTATTTTTCTTTTCCGGACAATCGTAAGAAATGTGTCCTTTTTGACCACATTCATAGCATTTTAATTCTCTATTATTCCACTTGTTATTATTAAAATTATTTTTCTTTGGTTGAGAAGAGGATGAAGAAGACTGTAGTCTATTTCGATTAGGCCGTTTGAAAAACTTTCTAAGTTTTCTAGCTATTAATATTAAATCATCATCTAATTCACTATCACTATTACTTCCATCATTGTTTCTATGAGATGACTCAGATGATTTGAAAGCAACAGACTTACTTGACATCTTTGATAATTCAGATTTTCGTTGATTCAATTTTACCTCGTATACTTTGAGTGATCCTATTAATTCATCCATCTTAGTAATTGACTTTTTTTCTTCGATTGCCGTCACCTTTGGATCCCATTCAGCAGGAAGACTTCGTAACACCTTTTGAACCTTCTCATTGTTTGTAAAGGATTTACCTAAAGCTTCAAGTGCATTGAAGATGTTAGTAATTCTCAAATCCATAGATGTTATGGATTCGTTTGGAAACATTTTGAAAGTCTCTAATTCAGTCATAAGCATGTTTATTTTTACTCTTTAACACCACTAGTACATTCATGCTTTAATACAAGTGATTTTCACATGTCGTGTGCGCTTGTGCAATTTGACACATATCCTGCTTCAGAAGTTGTAAGTCCATTCAAAAGTAATTGCATAGCTTTAGCATTCATGGACATTTTCTTTTTATCATCTGATGACCATTCACTTTTACATTTTTCAACCTCTTGAGTTACTTCACTAACTTGTGTAACTTTCGTTGGAATGTACGGGCCATCTTCAACTATAGACCATAAATCGATGTCTATAGCCATTAAGAATAGCATCATTCTTGGTTTCCAATGAACAAAATTATTGCCATCAAAAAGAGGAGGGCATTGTGTAGACATACCTTCCAGCTCACCTTTGTGAGAAACAATAGCCATAGTATGTACCTTGGATTTGAGACAAGCAGTATATAATGAATCGTTGTTTCTTAGCCTTGTATTATTCGTATGGTGTTGAATCTTGCTTCTTTTTAGTGGTGTTGGTCTGGTTCTGATACCAAATGTTAGACCGTGCACCTGCAATAAACACCACTAGAGGGGGGTGAATAGTGGTTAGCGGAAATTACACTACAACCCTTTGTTAAAATCCCCTTTGAAAACAGAATCTGAAACCACCTCAGATTCAGAACCCATTTTTCAAAAATTCACAAATAATTGTACACAACTCCAAAAATTATGAAACTTTCCAGAATTTAAATTTAATAAGTTAACAAGACTCTATCCAAAAATCAGAGAAAAATAAGATCATTTGACCCTTAAAATAAATAAAAAGATTCAGATGGTCAATCTGGACAGAATTGGACAGAATGTTACTGATTTTGCAAAACGTGTTTCTCTTTGAATACTCAACCAAAAAGGTTGATCTTTATATCAAAACACTCCTTAGGATGTTTAGATGAAGTTTTCAAAAGACCCTGACCTTAACAAACTCTTGAAAAATACAGAATTTAAGTTTTCTAAAAACTGGTCAGATTGCATCCAGATTGGAGCAGTTATCTTGCAAAGACTGAAAGACTAACTTTCCCTTGCTCAAATCAAGTAATTCTTATTGCAAATGAAATCTAACAGTCTAAAGTATAACTCCACCAAAAATCATGAATTTTGAAAATGTTTAGCTATTTTTTCAAATTGTGAGAAGTTGTGTGAAAACTGCAGTCAAAAACGGGCAGAAAATAGAAATAAAGAAACAAGAGAAGAACACCGAGAATTTATCCTGGTTCGGTCAATGTGACCTACTCCAGTCCCAAGGAACACCTTTCCTTAGATTTCACTATCAAATGAACACCTTACAACAATAGCCAAGCTTGATCCTTGGGTTATACACCAACCCTATTCAAGACTTGGATAATCACTTCTATGCAACTCTTGGTTACAACACCTCTACCACCTATTGATGTAGCCTTATAAATTTGGCTAATCAATCATACAAATCAAACTCAAGAAGGTGTGTTTAGTGTAGCTGGACAACAAAGAAAATTGGAACACCTTAGCTACACAAAGTATGGACGAAATATGAGAAGAGAATAGCAAGACAACAATCTTCAATTTTGCTTTCAAGTGTGTGTCTTCTCTTCTTCACCTTGCCTCCTATTTATAGTGTGAATAGATAGAATATTCTCTCCAACTTTTAGACCATGTGATGGCTGAGAATTTTGAATTAAAGCACCTCATTAATCATCTCCAACAATCTTGTCTCCATTACATTCAAATTTGAGATTTCAAGTTGGCAACTTTTGCCAACTAGCTTGCTTTTGGTTTGTCTTCTTGTCTCCAACTCATAAAATGAGAAAAACATCATCTCCACCTGTATAATCACGTTTTGGAGGCTGTGTATATGTATACCAACTCAGATTTTTGAGGAGAAATCAACAAATAATAGTTGACAAGGTTATGTCAACATATAATATCAAAATTCTCATTTCTCCTTGACATATTGTGATGAATCTTGCACCAAGGACACCTTGTAATCTCTGAAAGATGATGATTAAGAACCTCCAATAACATATATATAAGAGTCTTCAAGACAAAATAGAACGTGACATCGAATACCGTCACATATCCCGCTACCGTCGATAAAATCATCAAATGAGAGAATAAAATAGAAAACCACCAAATAATCTTCAAAAATATACTAAATGAACTCCAGAATGAATATAATAAGATACTCAAGAGATTCCTTGAGTAAAAATACCAAAACTGTCTTCGGGGTAAAATGACCAAAATGCCCCTAGTGAGATAAAACTCCAGAAATGACCCCGATGGTCAGAATTAAATATAATAACACCTTCTTGATAAGATGATAATATCTTCTTGAATCATATTCACCATGTCGAGTACCTAAAAAACTCAAAATACCACTTTTGCCCTTTTTGGTAAGTTGTAGAAACTTCGAGGGCATATTAGTCACAAGATATTATCATCATAAAAATCACATAATCACAACATGATAAACATATATAAATCATGTAAAAATAAAAACAACTATTTTATCATATTTTAGAAAAATATTTCTAACAACCCTAGACATCGTGTCATTTTTCTTCACTTATTCAACTCTTTCATTTATAACACCATATGTGACATTTTTAAGTATTCATCACTTAAAATCATGACTTTGAAAATTATCCAAACATATTTCTCAACAGCAGCTTTAAGGATTGTAAGGTATCTGAAAGGGACTCCTGGGAGAGGAGTGGTCTTCCGGAAGCATGGTCATTTAGAGGTACAAGTGTATACAGATGCCGATCAGGCTGGAAATCCTAATGACCAGAGGTCAACGTCAGGGTACTTCATTGTAGTCGGAGGAAATCTAGTTACATGGAAAAGTAAAAAACAAAAAGTGGTGGCATTGTCGAGTACTGAAGCTGAATTTCGAGGGATCGCTAGAGGACTTGCCGATATATTATGGATCAGGAAGATTCTGACAGAAATAGGGTACCATCTAAAAACAGTACCAAGGCTAATGTGCGACAATAAGGCTGCGATTCGAATTTCATAAAACCCAGTACAACACGACCGAACGAAGCATGTAGAAGTGGGCCAGCATTTCATAAAAGAGAAGCTCGACAAACAGGAAGTGTGTCTACCTTTTGTATGATCTGAGGATCAACTAGCAGATATAATGATGAAAGTTGTGTCAACAACCCGGTTTGAGGACATATTGTGCAAGTTAAGCGTCGAGGATCCTACGACTTAACTTGAGGGGGAGTGTTGGTATATCAAGTAAACAAGGAAAGAAAATATTCTCAGATTAATTAGGTATTGACCAGCATTTATCTTGATTGATTGTAATTGATAGTGGTAATTGTAGATTTCCATAATTGGCTCTTCCGTATAATCGTAAATTGAGTCCCAGTGCTCTAAATCAGAATCAATGGAAAACATTTTTTCCTCTTCAATCTTGTTTATTCTAGAAAACAATCGGGATTGCGGTGCCCATACAAGTCAACACAGATATCCATTTGAGCAAAACAATGGACAAGAATGAGGTTATGCTGATCAACATACTAACGCCGTTAACAACCAATGTGATCTTGTGATGTACACCGCGTAACCGGTTGCAAAGCGGGAGATGATAGACGGGTATACACACAATAGATGTAGTGCAATTTAACCCCAGGCCAGTATGTGATATATCTCTAATACAGCATTAAGCAACCTTCCTTTCAGATAACTGGGGAAAACTGATCGTAGGGAATTATGATCAGGTATTTCCTAGAATCCTGAAAGAGTTTCACAATCGCTTAATCAATTATTGGAATAAGTTAGGTTTTGACTACATGTTTGAAAGGACGGGAAAAGACCAGATTCATGCGATATGGTCTCGAAAGTTTTGGAGCAATGTGTATAATTGTTAAAGGCAACTATTTCGGTCCCAGAAAAGCATTTTATGATCATAGAATTCAGCCTTTCTCACACTCATATGCTGTTTAAGATGTTTGAGAGGATGATGAGGTCCATAACCCTCATACATGCCAAGATAATGAGAATGCACATAATTTTACAAAAATGCAAGATTAAGGACCTTTAACAAGAAGTAAAACTAAGAAACTAATGCATGAAGTGGGGGTCTTCCTATTTAAACATGTGCAAGATGAACCAAGGGAACTTATACATTGGGTTTCACCTTATTGAACCTACAACATGATTTGTAAGAAATTTTAGAACCATTGTAAAGTATCATTCGTATAAAATGTGTTCCTTATTTTGTTTATTTTAAATGTTTATTTTGTATTAGTTTAGGCGCATCTCGGATTGTGAGTTTCTGCAGGACCAGTTTTGGTATAATTAATGTATCTCTCCAACCACAAGGCCAAATTAGGAGTTGCAAGGTGCGTTGGAAATATAAGACAAAGATCTACAATTTTTATGTGTTGTACTTTTCCAAAATCTGTCATCTTAGCATCCGAAAAGAGCATGCTAATGGAAGTACTGTTTCTACCGAATTCTGTGACATACCTTCAGTAATTTGGATGTATCTCTTCAATGGTTGGGCCAAATGCAAAGAAATTTATATGTTTATTTTCTACACTCAATTGGCTATAATTCTCTAAGAAATAGTAAGGCCTAATTCAGATTGGAAGATGTTCAAAAATCAGTGACAAATCAGAAAAGATTTCAAGTTGAAGACAAATCCTTAAAGTCTTCCATGAATAGTACTTGAGGGACCTACTTTGAAAATCATCATTCAAGACTTGCAAGACTAGTTTTTATGGAGCCTACATGAATAGCTTTTAGAAGTGTGTAGTCTTTTCAATCATTATTTCAATTTGTAAGATAGTTTGTTGTCTTGTGATATTTTTGCCTATAAAAGGCACATAAGAGAAGCTTTGTAATCACACACCTTCAACGAAAATTTTTTCTTCTTCAAGAGTAATTCTTGCGTGTTTTCTTGGTTCATATTCAAAAGCAAGGCTAGAATCTTTCAAGGCTTGAACATCCTTGTGAGAGTTGTCTAATTCTGGAGAGGGAAACATCCAAGAGGGAGGTATCTTGCTTAGGTTATGTAGAACTCATTGGAGGACTTATGTTCAAAAGGTTTTCTTCAACTTATTTGGAAGCAAGGTGAAGCTATCTTCATTGTACCTAAACTATATTTGGAGGAGAAGCTTTAGAGTTAAAGAAAGGTCCATTCTTACACGTATCAAAGTGGTATCAGAGCGAAGGTTTTTCTTTGACTCAACTTATCATTACTTTGTGTCAATTTTTCTTTTCTTTCGTTCTTCTCTTCATCCACCATTCAACCATCTTCTTAGAAGGTTGAATTCTATTTGGTTTAGTGTCTTCTTCTTGTTTTGAATTGTACAATTCAGAAACAAAAGGAAACTAAAACCAAAACAGTTTATATCCGTGTGTTTTCTAGTTCATTGTTTTGTCTATTAAATTAACTTCTTTCTCTGTTACATCTTGGTTTCTTTGTTGTCCATCATTCAAAAAGAAAAAGAAGTGTCCTCTTGTTGTTTATCAAGTTTCTTTGTTTCTTCCGGTTCAACAAGCAAAAAAAACTCAATCAAATCGATATACAAGCTTACAATATCATTTGGTGATATAAGGTTGGATTGGACTCTAGAAAATTACCGTAACACTGGACCTACATGAAATTAGTGACATAAGGTTGGGTTGAACTCTGGACAATTACCGTAACGCTGGACCTACATGAAATTAGTGATATAAGGTTGGATTGGACTCTGAGAAATTACCGTAACGCTGGACCTATATGAAATTGGAAAGGACTAAGGACAAACATATCATAAAACACTTAAAGATTATTTCTTTGTGATGATTTATGGTTTGTTTACTTCATTTGGTTGGATTTCAATTTCTTTATGTTTAGACACGTTCTTGGACTTTAAGTTATTTGTTTAAAAGCTTTTCTGCATTACTCATATTCAATCCACTGCTTATATATCTACCTTGGTCTATCCTATATTCTTGTTGTTATCGAAGCTCTTAACTTGTTTTAGACTTTGTGTTTTTTTAGTTGTATTGTGTGGTGAACTTAGTTGCATTTTCTTGTGTTCAATATCCAATTTGGCAGCCTCGACAAGAAAGAAAATCAATTTGTTCATCTTGAACAACTTGACAGCCTATACACACAAAAACATCAACATATCCATCCCAAACAAACACACAAAGCCTTATCAATCAATATTACCAAGATATATACACTTTGATTATCTTTGAACAAGGAAAAAAAAAGAAAGAAAGAAAAAAGAAGCTTATTTCAAAGAAAAGTTTGCACAAAATAATCGAAAGTGCAAAAAAAGCAAAAGAATTGGTCTTGTTTACTTCATAAACCCAAAGTACCCATTCGTTTTCACTTTTGAACACTTGTGTGCTTCTACTTCATCCATACTTGCATCTAGCTTGCATAAAGCCTAAGATTAAGTTAAGGATTGCCCAGGGCAACCCCTTAGCATTTCTTTGGCTCAGCCTATTACATCAAATTTGGTTTCAATTCTCTTTGAATCTTAGTACAGTCCAAGTTTGTTGTTTATAACATTGGAATTGTGAATGAATTGGTGGGAGATTTGTAAAGAAAGTTTACTTTACATGATTGAAGTTATTGGAATTGATACTCACTTGACAAGTTTGCTTTGAATTGTTCTAGCTTCAGATTCTTCAAGGAGACACAAGATTGTGTGAACTACAAAAAGATAGAGACAGAAATAAACACTTGTGTTTTTGTTTTCCACTAACATAATCAAGTTTCTTTCGTCTTTGTGTTAGTTTTCCTTTGTCTTTGTTTTCTTGTTCAATTTCAGGTAATTTTACCATGGATAAGACACCTGAGAGTACCGTGGGACTTAACAAAGAAGGAGAAAGATTGCCCACAAACATGGACGATTTAGCACAATTAATGCAAAAGATGTTGTGGGAAATGAAATTGATGAGTAGTCGTGTAGAGGGCCTAGAAAAACAGTCACAATCTCATCCAAAAAATCCTTTATTTGAAGGACAAACATCACATGTACCAGAACATACGCTTGAAAGTCGTAGGTCTTTTGCTCCGGAAAGAAGAAGAGGCAGAGGCAGACAACGTAAGGAGAAGAACCAAACAAGCACCAATCTCTACTTGGGAAGAAATGTAAATTGAGATGAGAAAAAAATTCATTCCTTTAGACTATGAAAGAACCATCTACCAAAACTTGCAAAAACTCACTCAAGGAAGCCGTAGTGTAGATGAGTATTTCAAAGAGTTAGAGATCTTATTGATAAGAGCTAACATTGAAGAACCAGAGGAAGCTATCATGGCTAGATTCCTAGCTGGATTGAACAAGGAAATTACAAACAGAGTTGAACTTACCACATATATTGATATGACTTCATGGTTCATAAAGCTGAAAAGATTGAGAATCAACTCAAGGTAAAACCCTTTACATCTAGTTTATCTTTTCGAGCTAATTCTTCATCCTATCCAAGAATGTCGTCTAGGACAAATCAAGTTACAAGTTTTAGGCCAACTGCACCTCAAGGCCGTGGGTTCCAATGCAAGACTCAACCAAATCAAAGACCACCTCAACCACCTCAACAAAACTTGGATAAAGGGAAAAACAAGGTTGAAGGTAACATTTCTAATTCCACTACTAGATTTAGAGACATTCAATGCTTTAAATGTTTATGTAAAGGTCATTTTGCAAATCAATGTCCCAAACCTAAATGTATCATGTTCATTGAAGAGTCTAATGAATATTATTCTGATGATGAGGAAGTGGAACATGTTAATGTTGAGGAAAATCATGATGAAAATGAGGAAAGTGTGAGTGAGGATGAAGAGCTTGCATCAAAAGAATTCTTGGTTGTTAGAAGAGCTCTTAATGCACATGTTAAGATTGCTGAGCAAGATCAACACAGAGACAATAATTTTCATATCCATTGCATGGTTAAAGGAAAAGTTTGTACTTTGATTATTGACTCTGGATCCTGTACTAATGTGGCAAGTGTTGAACTCGTTAGAAAACTTGATTTGCCATTACTTAACCACCCGCACCCTTATAAACTATCATGGTTGAATGATTGTGGAGAAGTGAGTGTTAGCAAACAAGTTTTGATCTCATTGTCTATTAGTGGGTACAAAGATGATATCTTATGTGATGTAGCTCCTATGCATGCAAGTCATATCCTTTTAGGTAGACCATGGCAGTTTGATAAGAAAGTTACTTATGATGGATACTTGAATAGGTATTCATTCAGGTTTAACATTAAGTTGTTTAAGCTACATGTATTACCCCCACACAAGGTATTTGAAGATCAAAAGCGAATGTGTAAGAACAGGAATGATCTTAAGGAGAAAGATGCAGAAAAGAAATTTCTGGAGTGTATTAAGAGTGAAAGAAAGAAAAATGAGTCTAAAGGCAAAGAGATAGTAAACATTGATGAAGACAAATCTCAAAAGAAATTTGCTTTCTTTGCAAAACCAAGTGAAGTCTCACATGCCATAAACTCAAACAAAATTGTCTATGTTTTGATGTTTAAGGAGTCTCTATTTTCTATGAGTGACTTACCCTCCACTTTGCCCAGTGGAGTTGTATCTTTGCTTGATGAGTTTTCAGGGCTGTTTCCTAAAGAATAACCTTCTGGTTTGCCGCCTTTAAGAGGAATTGAGCACCAAATAGACTTCATACCTGGTGCTGTCCTGCCTAATAGGCTAGCCTACAAAGCAAACCCTGCTGAAATGAAGGAAATTCAACGTCAAGTAGAAGAACTCTTGGCCAAAGGAAAGGTGAGGGAAAGCATGAGTCCTTGTGCTATTCATGTGATCGTTGTTGTACCAAAGAAAGATGGTACATGGAGGATGTGTACTGATTGTAGAGCCATGAATAAGATAACTGTAAAATACAGGTACCCCATTCCGAGACTTGATGATATGCTTGATGAATTGCACGGTGCTAAGTATTTTACCAAGATTGATCTTAAAAGTGGTTACTTTCAAGTCTGCGTTAAAGAAGGTGATGAATGGAAAACTGCATTTAAGACTAAGTTTGGATTGTATGAGTGGTTAGTCATGCCATTTGGCTTAACTAATGCACTTAGTACTTTCATGAGATTAATGCATGAAGTCTTATGTTCATTCGTTGGAAAATTTGTTGTTATATACTTTGACGATATCTTGATTTCCTCTAAGACTTTGCATGAACACATAGGCCACCTAAGAAGCGTTTTTGAAGCATTGAAGAAAGAAAAATTATATGCAAATTTCAAGACATGTTCTTTTTGTATGGAAAAAGTTGTGTTTCTAGGATTTGTGGTTAGTGCAAATGGAATTGAAATGGGCCAAGATAAAGTGAACTTAATTTTAGAATGGCCAATTCCCACAACTGTTGGAGAGGTGAGAAGCTTTCATGGGTTGGCTAGTTTCTATAGAAGATTTGTTAAGGACTTTTCCACTATTGCTTCACCTTTGAATGGGATTGTTAAAAAAAACGTAGGATTTCAGTGGAGAGAGTCACAACAGAAAGCCTTTGATGAACTTAAAGCAAGGTTCTTCTGCACCTATTCTAAGACTACCTAGCTTTGATGAAACATTTGAAATTGAATGTGATGCTAGTGGTGTTGGTATAGGAGCTGTACTATCTCAGCCTAAACAACCGATTGCTTATTTTAGTGAAAAGCTTAAGGGAGCGCAATTGAATTATTCAACCTATGACAAAGAGTTGTATGCACTAGTTAGATCATTGCAGACTTGTCAACATTATTTGCAACATGAGGAGTTTGTGGTTCATACTGATCATGAAAGTCTTAAGTTCCTTAAAAGCCAAGGAAAGTTAAACAAGAGGCATGCAAAATGGGTTGAATTCATTGAACAATTTCCTTATGTGATAAAATATAAGCAAGGAAAAGATAACATTGTAGCTGATGCATTATCTAGGAGATATTCTTTGATTACTACATTGTCATCTCATTTGCTTGGATTTGAGTGCATCAAGGAATTGTATCATCTGATCCTGACTTTCAGTCAATATTTGATGCACGTGTCGATTCTCCATTTGGTAAGTATTATTTACATGATGGATATTTGTTTAAAGAAAGAAAATTGTGCATACCTAAGTGTTATGTCCGAGAGATACTTGTCAAATAAGCACATGGTGGAGGTTTAATGGGCCACTTTGGCATCTTTAAGACATTAGAGATATTAAAGGAACATTTCTTTTGGCCCCGTATGAAAGTTGATGTACAGAAGGTTTGTGGAAGTTGTATAACTTGCAAGAAAGCTAAAATCTACATCACATCAACATGGTTTGTACACCCCATTACCTGTCCCTATGTCATCTTGGATTGATATATCTATGGACTTTGTCTTGGGATTACCTAGATCAAAAAATGGAAGTGATAGTGTGTTTGTCGTCGTTGACAGATTTTCTAAAACGGCACACTCCATAGCTTGTAAAAAAAATTTATGATGCATCTCACGTTGCAAACTTGTTCTTTCAGGAAGTTGTACGTCTACATGGCATGCCTAGAACCATTGTTAGTGATAGAGATGCTAAGTTCTTAAGTCACTTTTGGCTTGTATTGTGGGGTAAACTTGGAACAAAACTCTTATTTTCTACTACTGCTTACCTCCAAACAGATGGTCAAACGGAAGTTGTAAATAGAACTTTGTCTCAATTATTGCGTGCTATAATTCAGGAGAACCTTAAGAATTGGGAAGATTGCTTGCCATATATTGAATTTGCTTATAATAGAAGTGTTCACAGTAGCACCACTCATTCACCATTTGAAGCTGTATATGGTTTCAATCTTTTGTCTCCATTTGATCTTGTGCCTATTCGTGTTCATGAACGTGCAAGTATTGATGGTAAGAATAAGGCTGAACTGATTAAGAAATTGAATCCTAAGGTTAAGCTACAACTTGAAAAGAAAAACAAACAGTATGCAAAACAAGCTAACAAAGGGCGCAAGGAGGTTTTATTTGAACCAGGTGATCTTGTTTGGCTGCATTTAAGGAAAGAAAGGTTTCCTAGAGAAAGGAAATATTAACTCATGCCAAGAGGAGATGACCCTTTCAAAATACTTCAAAAGGTTGGAGATAATGCTTACATTCTTAACCTTCATACATGCCAAGATAATGAGAATGCACATAATTTTACAAAAATACAAGATCAAGGACCCTTAACAAGAAGTAAACTTAAGAAACTAATGGATGAAGTGGGGGCCTTCCTATTTAAACATGTGCAAGATGAACCAAGGGAACTTATACATTGGGTTCACCTTATTGAACCTACAACATGATTTATAAGAAATTTTAGAACCATTGTAAAATATCATTATTATAGAATGTGTTCTTTATTTTGTTTATTTTAAATGTTTATGTTGTATTAGTTTAGGCACATTTCGGATTGTGAGTTTCTGCAGGACCTGTTTTGGTAGAATTGACGTATCTCGCCAACCACAAGGCCAAATTAGGAGTTGCAAGATGCATTGGAAAGCTAAGACAAAGATCTACAACTTTCATGTTTTGTACTTTTCCAAAATCGGTCGTCTGGGCATCCAAAAAGAGCATGCCAATGGATGTACTGTTTCTACCGAATTCTGTGACATACTTTCAGTAATTTAGATGTATCTCCTCAATGGGCCAAATGCAAAGAACTTTATATGCTTATTTTCTAAACTCAATTGGCTACAATTATCTAAGAAAGAGCAAGACCTAATTCGGATTGGAAGATGTCCAAAAATTAATCACAAACCAGAAAAGATTTCAAGTTGAAGAAAAATCCTTAAAGTCTTCCATGAATAGTACTTGAGGGACCTACTTTGAAAATCATCATTCAAGACTTGCAAGTCTAGTTTTTATGGAGCCTATATGATGAAGCCGGATCTTCACCAAGGATCAAGGATGATCCGAAACAAACACCGTTTGTTGAATGGAATAAAATAACTGGAATAGCTTCCTGGAAGTCCTGCACAAGGAAGCAGAAATCAGAGGTCCCAGGGGTGTGACCCCAGGTAAAACCCTCCGACGCTCAAGTCAGTTTGAGCCATTCTCACTGAGAATATAATTTGTATCTAGAGTTAGGAAAATCTCACAGTTCTTGAGTGAGGAGAAATTTTGGTGTGTTTGCTCTGGGAGGGATGAAATGTTTCGATCCCTTCTCTGGTCTCCGTTAGCTTGCTTTTGTTAGTTTCCCTTTGTCTTCTGCTTCTGACAGCGGATGAGACATTTGCTTGGGGCAGTAGACCTATGGCACTATAGGTCTGCTGATAAGACTGATAGGTCTGCAGATGTGACTGGTAGGTCGGCTGATGTGACCTTGACGTGTACAGGCTGAACAGTGATGTGCATCTTTTCCTAATTTTGCACTTCTGCCAGATGGTCCCACAATTGGTATAGTATTGCATTAGATACCTTTGCCAAGGTGCAAGATCGAGTCTTGCCGAAGTGATCTGGAGCTCGTCCCTTAAGCTAAAGCTGCGGTCCAAGCCTGATGCCGAGGTGGAAACCTTAGCATATTCTCTAATAAGAAGGTGAATGTTGTGGGGGAGTATGGCCGAAGTGCAATATAGCCGAGCAGCAGTGCATTTGTGCCGAACTGTGGGAGTTAAGCATTTTACTCATAAGATCTGTCGTTGACTGTTGTTGACTAACAGATGATTATTTTTGGTTTATCATTTTCCTCCGGATTTTGTGTAGCCGAGCTGACCTGTGAGGGCAGACAAATCTATTCTGAGGAGTCAATGTCGTGTCCTCATTAATTAGACAGTTATCCTCTTAACTGCGTCGTATTTCCCATTAAATGCACCTTTAGCCTCATAATTGAGCTGTTATCTCCCCTTTTAATATCAGCGCCAGTTTCAATATACTCCATCATTACTTCTCCGGTGTCTACAGCAATCGAGAAAAGGGGAGAAAAGCTGAACTGTCACCCTCTTTTGAATTTCAAATGAAAAGTTTTAACTTTTCATTTTCCTTTTTATAAATAGGGCCATTTGCCCTAACTCTTTTCTTATTCTTTCTCCTTATTCTGTGAACGTCTA